>PVJC01033856.1:0-12940 GCA_004026665.1 Murina feae
GAAAGCGAAATAATTTACTGTTGCTCACACCAAACAAGTCAGTCCAAGACTAATGATGTGGCCATCGGCCGCTAAAATATTCGCTGCTGGTATTAGTGGAGAGAAATGGTGCATCTGTGCATAAGGGGAATGAATGCAACGCGATTATAGTAATCAATCATTATTAGCTAATGTAGTTTATTAATTTTATATTAATATTACTAATATTAGCTAATGTAGTTTGGTATTAGTTTTATATTATTAACTAGGGGCCCGGTGCACAAAAATTTGTGCACTCAGGAGGTCCATTAGCCCGACCTGTACCCTCTCACAGTCTGGGACCCCTCTGGGGATGTCCACCTGCTGGTGTGCCTGGTCAGCCTGGGTGAGGGGCTGATGGCTGTTTGCAGGCTGGCCAAGCCCCCCAGTAACGTCCCTCACCCCATTGGGGTGTGGCCAGCATGGGTGACGGGCTAATGGCTCTTCTCAGAATTTCAGTCTGCCCACAGCTCCCATTGACCCAATGTCCCAGCAAGGCTGGCTGGACGCAGGTTTCTGGGGTTTGTTTATCTTCTATAATTGATACACTGTTCCTTTAAGCTGGGGCCTAGTAACGAAACCTCCTCTCTGCTTCAACTCTGGCTTCTATAATGAAACAATGTTTAATTAGAAGTCAGGCCCGGCCTGCTGTTTGCTTCAACTCCTAGGATTGAAACATTTGTTGCAAATATGATGTTCCCTGGAGCAGAGAGAAGGCAAGGCGCTGGCAGTTTCACTCCTGCTGCAACGGACGCAGCCTATTTACTCAGGTTCCTGAGTGCTGGCCTCCATGTTGGCTGGGTTAATTTGCATACAGTTGCTCTAATTGGCTCGTGGGCGTGGCTTAGGTGTCCCAAAGGAATGGTTAATTTTAATATTACACTTTTATTAGTTAGGATAATAATAATTACATATAACAGAATATTATAAATATTAAGTTACGAAATTTTATTTAAAAGTTTCTCACATAGTGTTATATTGGCTGGGCTGCAAAAATATTCATTGTGGGTCACGAGTTTGACATGCTTGATGTAAAGGGTAGGCAGCTCAGACTTCTGGAAGGACATTTTAGCGCAGAAGCTTAAGCTTTTAATAGATATTCAGTATTTGGAAAGTAGAGTATGCCTGCTTTTGGACTAAGTGAATTTAGCATGTTTTAAGAATTTAGAATCCAGTTTGCTTAAAATGCCACCTTCGGTGCTTGCTTTGGCAGCACATGTACTAAAATTGTATACAGAGAAGATCAGCATGGTCCCTGTGCAAGTATGGCACAAATTCAAGAAGCATTTCATTAAAAAACAACAATAAAACAAACCCACCTTTGATAAATGCAAATTTTACTTTATCAATATGTGGCCTTCAGAATGTGCTTTTAGTAGGATCATGACAATTAACCTTCTTTTGGTCAAGACTTCTTTGCAAATGTGATAAAAGCTATGGATTCTTGTAGAAAACCTGTACTGTATAAACAGTTTTGGGGCCTTACTGAGGCCTATTATGGATGTCAGTTAAGAATCTTAACTTTAAAGTGTTGACTATACAAGTATGTTAAACATTATGATATATCATACACTTCATTAGGTGATTTTGAGATGTGAGTGTTGCCCTGACTGGTGTGGCTCTGTTGGAGCATTGTCCTGTGTAGTACATCAAAAGGTTGCAGGTTTCACTCCCAGTCAGGCCATATACCCAAGTTGCATGTTCAATCCCGGATGGGATGCTTACAGGAGGCGATTGATCTAAGTTTCTCTCTCACATTGATGTTTCTCCCTCTCCCTTCCTCTCTAAAATAAAAATTTGAAAAAATGTGAATGTTATGAGTTAGTTATGGAACCTTATTTGATAAAGGTAACGACAAAAAGTTTATTCATAATGTTTAAGTAGATTTCATTCTTCAAAGCACTTTTTTTGTTGATTTCTCTCCCCCTTTTAAATTAAAGAATTTTATCATGTAATTACAGTTATCATTCAGTATTATTTTATACTAGAGGCCCAATGCACAAAATTTGTGCAAGGGCCTTGCCATGGCATCTGCCTGGGCCCTCACAGCCCCAGCTTCGATTGGAAGGTTGCCTGGAAGGTTGTTTGCTATCTGGTCTAATTAGCATATTTTGCTTTTATTATTACAGAAGGTTAGTTTCAGGTATACAGCATAGTGATTAGAAATTTATATAAAGAAATGACCCCTCCCCATAAGTCCTAGTACCCATCTGACACCATGCAGTTATTACAGTATTACTAACTGGGATTGAGCCCACCAGACGGGCATGTGCCCTGACCCAGGAATCTTAACTGCGACCTCCTGGTTACTACTGAGCCACACCAGCTGGGCAAAGATAAGTATTTTTGACGGTCTCGAATATATCTGAGAAGGTAAAATTGTCTTAGTTTCTCAAACTGATTTAATTTATTTAAAGAAGAATAATTAACCATTTGTTGAATGCTTCTGGATTATGAAGGTGCTTTGCATGTGTTCCCAATCCTGAAAGCAACCCCATGAGGTGTGGCTACTATTGTTTCCCATGAGGAGATGAGAGAACTAATTCAGTAACTTGCACAAGAAAGCAGCCACTAAGTAGCTGCTTGACCCCAACGCTATTACTCTTTGCTCCTTTCCTGTTTTGCTTTGTTGGGCTGAAATCTGTTTCTTACATGTTTTGTCCAAGTTGAGTTATGATTTTTAATCAAATTATATATAGGGGGGGGGCAGGCCGAGACGACTTACTTACGCATTCATTCATTGGTTGATTTTTGTATGTGCCCTAGCGGGGATTCAGCCACAACCTTGACGTATTGGTGAGACGCTCCAGTCAACTGAGATACCCAGCCAGGGACAGTCTAATTTTTAATGGGGAGGGGCAAAGAATTATCTGGAAGGTAAAATTCAGATAGGTTTGGCTTAATAGTATCTTGTTTAAGAATGTTTGCAGCTACAGGATATTGCTGCGCATCCACCCACTAGTAATTGGCATTGTGCTTGGTGCTTTTTGTGTTTTATTTCCTCCTAACAGCCTTCTAAGATTTGTTCGATTTTATATATATGTATGTGTATATATGAAAATGACAAAGCCCCAGAGGTGATCTGTCTGAAGACATCGTAAACAAGCCAGGCTTCAAGCAGCTCTCTGAGGCGCCAGTACACTTTATGGAGGAGAAAGTATCTCAAGAGCGGAGAACGCACTAGCTAATTACCCAACTCCTTTCTCTTCCCCAGTGGCCAAGAAATAGATGGGTGTGATCAGTGTACATGTTAGGGTTTTCACTTTATTTTATTTCTTAATGAGTATTTTCATGGATCCTGATAATGCATAATCGTACTATTAGGGTTATGCTCTGTGGTTCCTAAAGCTTGCTTAAGTAACAGTGCCGCCTCTCAGCTGGTAGATACTAGTTTCAAAAATTTGCTCTATTCAAATGTTTTCTTAAAAACTGCACGCTTGAGAACCATCAGTGGATCACAAAATCAGTTTATTGTATAGAATAAGAGTAAGGATTAGTGATGATTTTTGAATAGAATTAATGTTTTATTGTATTTGTATATATTTATAAACATGTACTACTTAGAAGCAGAGAAGACTTCTTGCTGTGGGTTGTGGAAAGGTAGAAACTTCTGCTCTAATGAATAGTGATACTACGTAATATCTTCCTCTTGCTCCTCGCCCATCAACACCCAACTTTTGGATTATATTTGTATGTATTTCTCCCAAATGGAAGATCATTTTAATAGCCCTTGGTAAATTGCCAGATTGTTTACTACTAACATGGTATCTGTTAATATTGCTGGGTCAAGAAAAATAGTATAAAGTAAAGCATGTCACATTTGCCAAGATTGAAAAATGACTCTCTTAGATTCTACATTTAATTTTAGATTCCTACATTTTGCTGAGGATTCAAACATTTTAAATGAGAAAATTGGTCAGGGTTGAGAGCTAGATAGGGGTACCAGCTGGTTTTACTGTTGGCTGAAAGAACCGTGTTGGTTTAGAATACAACCCTTATACTAGAATTAGAAAGGCTTGATTTTTTTAGGGACAGTTATCTACATGTTCTTACCTTGAGTCATCTGGTCTTATAGAATAGAAATTGGCTCAAGTATAATAAGTTTGGAGATCCAATGATATCTCCTATAATTTGGGCAACTTATTAAACTTCTTGGCACCAGTTTCTATGTATGTAAAATAGAGATGATGGCTATTAAATAAGATGGTACACATGAAAGACTTGATGTGGGCTCTTTTGTATGTTGGATGCCTCTTAACTCTTGCCCCTTACTCTCACCGATTATTTAGAGTACTGATGTTTCAGCTAGAAAAGCCATGGGGCTTCGAAAGGCTAAATTACAGTGATTAGAACCTTTGTTTTTGTTGACTCCAAATGAGTATTGTTGCTGTGAACATTCCTGAATAAGTTTTTATGTTTAATTCTCTTGGGAGTATGACTATGAGTGGAATTTCTTGGTCATGTGGTAAAACTACTTGACTTCTTTTGAACTCTAAAACGCCAGCACCATTTTACATTTTACATTTCTGCCAGCAGGATATGAGGGATCTGCTGTCACTACATACCTTGTCTTTCTGCCTATGGGTTTTTGTTTTTTTTAAAATTTTTTTAAACATATTTTATTGATTTTTTTACAGAGAGGAAGGTAGAGGGATAGAGAGTCAGAAAGATCCATGAGAAAGAAACATTGCTCAGCTGCCTCCATCACACCCCCCACTGGGGATGCGCCCGCAACCAAGCTACATGGCCTTGACCGAATCGAACCTGGGACCCTTCAGTCCGCAGCCCGACGCTCTATCCACTGAGCCAAACTGGTCAGGGCTGCCTATGGTTTTTAATTGTAGCCATGCTACTGGGTCTGAAAGTGGTATCCCATTGTGATATGGTTTTGTTTCTCTGAGGACTAATAAATGATGTTAAGTCTTGTATTTACTCAGTGGCCGTTTGTGCTTGTGAGCAATATTTTTAAAGAAATGTCTATTCAGATCCTTTGCCCTTATTTTAAAATAGGTTATTTGTCATAAGTTACTCTTGTATATGGTGTGAGGTAGTGTTCCAAATTCATTCTTTTGCAGTGGATATCCAGTTGTCCCAGCACTATTTGTTGAAAAAACTTCACCGTTGAATTGTCTTGGCACCCTTGTGAAAATCAATTAACCTAAAGTATGGAGTTTATTTCTGGACTTTGAATTTTGTTGCATTGAACTGAAAGCTGTGAATGTTTTTGATTACAGGTTTTGGTTACTAAGTTACTACTTAGTAATTCTCTTTGATAATAAATTTAGTGCATACCTTATAAACTAAGTAATCTTTACAGTAGTCAATTCTTAAGTATAGAGTGTATAAATTGAAGATTAATCTAATATGGTTTAGATTAATTTGGGTATTATGATTTTTATTACAAAACCAAACTGGTCATACTGCTTCAGTTCAGAGATTATTGTACCAAGGTATTACCTTGGTCCCTAATTTTGATCCTTAAAACACCCTTGTTGGCATGGAAAACATGAGTTAGGCTAGTTTAAACATTAGGATCTCGCTTGGCCCTTGTGGCTCAGTGGTTGAACATCCACACATAAACCAGGAGATCGTGGTTTGATTCCTGGTCAGGGCACATGCCCTGGTTGCAGGTTCAATCCCCAATAGGGGGTGTGCAGGAGCGGTGGGCCATGTTGTTCATTGATGTTCGTATTTCTCCCTCTCCCTTTCTCTGAAATCAATAAAAACATTAAAAAAGAAGTTAATGCCCTAGCCAGTTTGGCTCAGTGGATAGAGCATCAGACTGCAGACCAAAGGGTCCTGGGTTCGATTTTGGTCAAGAGCACGTAGCTTAGTTGCAGGCTCCTTCCTGGTCCGTGCCATGGTCAGGGCTCAGGCAGGAGGCAACCTATCGATGTTTTCTCTCCCATTGATGTTTGTCTGTCTTTCCATATGTCTTCCACTCTGCCTAAAAGTCAGTGGAAAAATATCCTCGGGTGAGGATTAACAAAAAAATACAAGTAAAAAACCCGAAAAACAAAGAACATAAGAATTAGGCTCTCTTTGTGTGTGTGTGTATATATATATTTTTTAATATGTTTTATTGATTTTCTACAGAGAGGAAGGGAGAGGGATAGAGAGTTAGAAACATTGATGAGAGAGAAACATTGATCAGCTGCCTCCTACACACTCCCCACTGGGGATGTGCCCGCAACCAAGGTGCATGCCCTTGACCGGAATTGAACCTGGGGCCCTTGAGTCTGCAGGCCGATGCCCTATCCACTGAGCCAAACCGGTTAGGGCTCTGTGTATATTTTTATTTCCCTTTGTTAATTATGCGTTTAATTGTGAAGTATAGGACTTTTGGGATTTGAAGTCATTAGATTTTGTTAGGTTCATGTATTCCTTTATAATGGGTGTGTGAGTGTGTGTTTCTTTTAGGTAGGATAAAATGATTTTATGAAATTTTTGTTTCTAGCAACTACAATAAGATCTCAAGTTGATAACAATCAAGTGATGTAAAAAGGTGATTTCTGGGTCTAGTAAATATATTGTATTAGGAATGGATTTAGATAACGAAGCATTTAAAATAATATTAACCAATTCTTGGCTGGGTAGGTGAGTTGGTTAGCGCATCATCCAGATATGCCAAGGTTACAGGTTCAATCCCCGGTCAGGGCACATACAAAAAGCAGTCAATGAATGTATAAATAAGTGGGACAACAAATCGATGTTTCTTTAAAAGAAAAAATAATATTAACTGAATTCAAGAACTTAAAGTAATACATAGATCATACATAGCTACAATTTAAATTGCTGATTTGTGCAAGTTTTTTTGTTAAACTTAATATTCAAATTAAGTGAAAGAAAGTGATCTAATACTTCTTTTTTTCTGCCCTCCTCTGATCCCACAGGAGACCAGGATTCCTGAGTGAGAGCCTCCTGCGGTGCTCACTTTTCGTCAGTCGCCGTGGGTGTTCTCTTCGCTGTGGGATGAGGTAGTAGGTTGTATAGTTTTAGGGTCACACCCACCACTGGGAGATAACTATACAATCTACTGTCTTTCCTAACGTGATAGAAAAGTCTGCATCCTTGCGGCGTCATAGGAAGTTGAAAGCTAATTGTGCAATATATTTAAGATTAACTTGTGTAAAATTGCTGTAGTGCACCATTCCTTTATGGCGTTCAAGTTGCTTATTCTTTTAGAGACTACAAACTTTAGCAGTACACTGTATGGAGGGAGGTACTTTTGCTTATTTCTGTATATCAGAATAACTGTATTCTTTATTTTGATTGATGCTGGTAATTTTATGTTGCATTTTATTTTGAAAAAAATTGTTCTATCCATTCCAAAAGAAAAGATTGCTCTATCAGAGTGAGGTAGTAGATTGTATAGTTGTGGGGTAGTTATTTTACCCTGTTCAGGAGATAACTATACAATCTATTGCCTTCCCTGCGGAGTAGACTTGCTGCATTTTGTTTATGTAGATGATACTGAAACTCAAAAGAATTTTGACAATGTTTTATATTTACAGTTTTTTAATGCCAGTTGCTAATTTTCTCTGGGTATAGTGTAGACATTGATTTAACATTTATCACATGTGTATTTCAGAAATTTGAAAGTAATCAAAAATCTGAAAGTGGTAGAGAAAATTTCAGGCAGTCTTAATAGGAGAGCAGACCTATCCAAAGGAATTGTGAATAGGCTTGCCACCCTACATTCTGCTTTACATGTCTGTGGGAGGTCCTGGTTGACAAAGGTAAATATGGAATCGAAAGGCACTGTTTGAGCTAAAATGGAGTTAGGTTGTTTATGATTCATTCTCCTTGGTTTGGGGTGGCCTTGGGCCATGTTAACCACTGCTCTGCTGGTGTGATGATTTGGATGGCTTCATCTCGCCAGCCTAGAAAAGGAGAGTTGGGTTCTGTTCCCTGGTAAGTCACAAAGACTGGAGCTTTGCCCCCCAAATGTGAAGTGGTCCTTTATTCACAACAGGGGGTGGTCCCCTGATCCCCTGAAGCTATCACATGGGGAAATACATAGTGTTGTTTTAAAGAAAACGTGAGGGTCATGCTAGAAAGGACCACTTGATTTTTAACATCCATAAAGGCTCACGTTTTCGCTTTTTTCCAATGGCCAAACCATGTTTCCTTGGGCTTTTATAACCAATCAAGGCTAAAAGTTCCCTGTTTTAAGTACTTGATGTTTTTATTTTTGTTTTCAGAGAAGAAAGCAAAATGTGGAGGAGCACAAGAGGTCACCTTTTCCCAAATATTTACATTTATCCTGAATCTTGGTGTCCAAGACAGCCATTTTCAACTGGTGTGCTGTAAGAATTTTTAAAACATGCAACATCTGACTATGTCAGGGCACTGATTTCTTTTCCCCTAGATTGTTAAACAATTTACAACAGCCAACACAATAGCTCTTCGGTGTGAATGAATCAAAATTGTACCTTTTTGTCACATCGGCAAAAAATCTATTTTTTGCTATGCTGCAGAATTTTAGTAACTAATTTATGTGTGCTATGAGGTGGAAAGGGTTGATAATTCCTGATCTAAAGTGACAGTACAGTGCCATTCCCAGCAGGAACTTTGAATGAGAGAAAACATCAAATTCTCTTTGATGTATCCAACCCAGATGATTTATCTGGGCCAAATTAATGCTTTTTGTTTCATCCCTGGCATAGATGAGCAAGTGCATGATCCAGAATTGTGTGGGGGTTTTTTGTTATAAACTTGAACATACAAAAAATTGGGGGGGGCGGGGGGACGGGGGGGGCGGACTAAAAGGTGCCAAAGAAAAGTGGGAAAGTTTGAGAAGTTCTCTTAGACTTAAATCTTGACACCTGCTTGTGTGGCAAGTACAGTCATGAAGTTTTGTGCTTTTCTGACACATGATGCCTCCACTGTGGCTGTCATCTTCACTCTGCCTTTGGAAACTCATTCTTACCTTAAACTAAGGTCTGAAGAAAAATGAATTTCTTTTATTAATTACATAAGGACCCATTTCATAACCTACTAGCCAAAGCCCAGTGAGTGAATCAAATTATGGAGAGCTGCTATATTTTGTTAAAGCATTTAAAAGTACCTTTGTGGAAAGTCTGATAGTCTCTAAAAGCTTGTTTTCGATATCAACAAAAAGGTGATGATAATATGCTTCTGTTATAATTAAAAGATTAAAAATTTAAAATAACTGGGCTCAAGGGCTGGCTGTAACCTAGGAAACGTGGCATCTAAAGAGGACGGGTAGTAAGTTAAATTGTTCCAGTTGGCTACAGGCAGGCTTTATACACAGTGTCACCTAATTTTTCACCTTATCAAGAGGTAAGTTTTATGAAATTTGATATTTAAATTTTGGTAATACATTCAGTGTTTTTAAAAGTTGGTGGCTCCAACAATATAAGGTGGACTAGATATTAGGCTTCTGGTTTGCATTCCTCTGATGTAATTGAGTTTTTGTTTCTTTGTAACAAGAGGTTTGATTTTAAGCATATAAGATCCTATGACCGACCAGTAACATTTTTAAAGCATCAGTGCAAGTTCTAATTGGTTTAACTTTGGGGTAAGAAAACCAAAGCCTAATTTAACAGGTTATTTTGAAGTGCCTCTGCCAAGCAGAAGACTGGCAAGAAAAAAAAGGGGGGTTCCTAGGAAGAGGTAGTAGGTTGCATAGTTTTAGGGCAGGGATTTTGCCCACAAGGAGGTAACTATACGACCTGCTGCCTTTCTTAGGGCCTTATTATTCCACAGCAACCTGTTTCCTTGCCACCTTGTTTTGGTTAAGTAGAGTTCTTTCTGCAGGTTTTCTTAAAAATTAAAATATTTCTTACAAAGGAAACAAAGCCTGCTTTCACAATTTATGAACAGCAGCATGGCATCAACATCAATTAGTAAAAGCCACCTAGTGAGAATTGAAGACTTCTGAAGTTTACCTAGTTGCTTATTTGTCTCACATTGGGGTCGCTAGAAAGTTTTGGAAAGCATTAGCTTTTTTGGGGGGAGAGGGGCAAATTCCCATCTGATGTAGAGAGTGCCAGATGTGTCCCCCTAGTCTCTTACACCTAAGAGAAAGACATTTGATAAAACTATTGAAATATTTGTTCCCTATACTGTATTTGTAAATACGTAAATATTTATCTTGCTCAGTTCCTGGGTTTGTCTTCTGGTGTTAAAATTTAGCACGGTTCTTAGGGTAGTATTGCGTATTATGGCAATGTGTCATTGCATTGAGTGAGCATTATGGTATGTAACTGTGATTGAATCTGTTAAATGTGTGTAACAGCTGGACAACGGAGTTGCTATAATTTGTTAAACACCTTTTCAATAAAAATACTTTTACTTTAAAACTTGTGTTTTTTAAGTCATTGTTTCATTTCCAACCTTGCAGAATTAGGTGCATTCTTTTATTTGTAGGTATTTAGACTTATATTATGATGCTTTATATACTTGATTTCATTTTTTTAACATTTAAAAGAAAATGATTTCATTACTTTTTTCAGTGATTTGTTGATTGTACTATCACTTTCAGATGTATGTTAATTAATTTGATCCATAGTCAACTCTTCCTTTTTATAAACAGTTGTACACAGTTACATGTGCTGAGGACACCCTACTTTCTTTAATTCTCGTTCTTTGTGTCTGCATACATAGGACTATCTTGCAAAAACTTAAGTGCTCAACCTGGGATATTTGTGCCCATTAGCATCCCAGGGCAGGTTCAGTTTATTTCAAACTATTTTGAACAGTATTTTAAAGGCTCAAGGGTAGAAAAGATTGAGCAAATTCAGTGAAGTTTCCCATCCTTTCCCCCACCTCAAAGAACCTCCCAGTGGAAGGTTGAGATGGGTTGTAGGCATGTTCACCTCTGACCAGTAGCAGCTTTAAATTTCCTCTCTAAAATGAGATAGTTGGGTGTGGCTTCTAAGACATTTTTGTACACTGTGCAGTCCTTTAAAATGAAAGATTTTAAAATAAAATCAATTGATATGTGGCAAAATTGCATCAATTTCATGTGCACTGGAAGTACAAGAAAATGAAACGCTATAGTAGGATTAAGGAATTTTAATTCATATTTTCTTATTTTTTATGAAAGTTATCTCTAGTCATTTTACTTACTAAAGTATTTGGACCATACTAGCCAGCTTTCATCCCCTCCCCCCACCCCACCCCCACTTCATTGAACTAGTCAGGTTGTTCCTTGCTTCCTCCCATTATGTGTTTCCTAGTTTCCCTCTCACTTGGGCTCTTACTGAGATGGGGCTTGTGGGGTCCTCTGGGGAGTGGACATAATTCCTTCAGCAATGTTTGGTGGTTGACTGGCCCACCCAAAGGAAGCATTTATAATCTGACTCCTTGGAGTTCTGAAATCTGGCTTGGAACCCATAACTTTAAATTTTAGTTTGACTTACAAGCTATTTTTTTCCTTACATGAGAAAGTGTCAGGGTGGAGTAATTATATCAGACTAGTAATATTAGGACTATAGGTTAGTCAAATTAGTGTTTCAAAGGAGAGGCTACTCAATGTTAGTATGGAAGCATGACCAATGAAAGTCCTGGTTCTTTGTAGCTATTATAGCATATCCAGAACATAGTTTAGTTCCCATTCTCAAGTGACCTCTTTGTGTCAACACTATTAATTGGCTGTCACATCACTATATTTTAATATATATGTATATTAGAAGCATAATATGCTAATTAGACCAGACGTCCTTTTGGACAACCTTCGGGTCAAAGCCAGGGCTACATGGGAAGCCCAGGTCCTGGGTGCCAGAGGGAAGTTGTTGCCAGCAGCCCAGGGACAGAAGACCTACTCTTGCACGAATTTTTGTGCATCAAGCTTCTAGTGTATACACACACAAAAAGTAGAGGCCCAGTGAGTTAAATTTGTGCATGGGTAGGGTCCATAGGCCTGGCTGCTAGCTGGGGCCTTTGTTCTGCACTGCCCCCTGGTGGTCAGTGCACGATATAGCGAGCAGTCAAACTCCTAAGGGGACATTGCATATTAGCCTTTTGTATATATAGATATTGATTTCAGAGAGGGGGAGAGAGAAACATCAATGATAAAGAGTCATTGGCTGTCTCCTCCAACCCTGGGGGTTGAGCCTGTAACCCAGGCATGTGCCCTGACCAGGAAGTGAATCATGACCTCCTGGTTCATACATAGGTCTACACTAAGGTGACCAGACGTCCTGCTTTTGGCAGGACAGTCCCGATTTTTAACAACGTGTCCCGCGTCCCGTGGCATTTTCAAGTCCCGATTTTTGGAAAGAGACATACATACTACTCTTTGTAATATTTTAAGTAATAAAAAAAAACCCAACTCTGTCAATGGTGTCCCGCTTTACCAATGTTAAAATCTGGTCACCTTAGTCCACACGTAACCACAGAGCCACTGGCAAACCCTTTTGAAGTATTGTCTTAGCAAGGCCACCTGGTGACTCCTTTGTCTCAACAGTTGGTACAATCTTTCACACACTAGCTGAAAGGAAAGCTGGGACCTGGCTTAGGCCAATTGTAAGGAAAGAAGGAAGTGCACAGGTGATTACAGCAGCAGGCATTAGGAGCAAAGGCTAAAGATTTTGATAGGTTCTGTTCTACCCCTGTCATTAATTCCTGGGCAGCCTCAGTTGGGCAGGACTGTTCCCCACCCCTCTGGCTTGGTGAGAAATTCTCAGTTGAGACGAGAGGTTCAGTCAGAAGGGCTGTGTGGGACTTGACACTCAGCAGAGAGCTGACAGGACATTTATAATGTGTGTTACCTCTGGCACAGACTGGGACATAATTGAAACTAATGGAGCATTTTTTCCCCTTAAATTGTTTTGAACAGGTTTAGGTTTACAGCAGAAAGTACATAGTTCACATGTACCCTATGTCTAACCTCCACCTCCAGGACCACTTGATGACAGTGGTACATTTTAATAAAGTGTTTTTTGTTTTATTC
>PVJC01033857.1:0-19175 GCA_004026665.1 Murina feae
TGGTACATCTACACAATGGAATACTATGCTGCTATAAAAAGGAAGGAGTTCTTAGCATTTGCAGCAGCATGGATGGAACTGGAGAACATAATGCTAAGTGAAATAAGCCAGTCAATGAAAGAAAAATACCACATGTCCTCACTCATCTATGGATAATAATAATCATTATAAACTGGTGAACAAAAATGGATACAGAGGCAGAGCAGCATCAAACAGACTGTCAAATTACAGCAACAAGGACAGGGAGGGTTGCAGGGGGCGGGGACAGGTGGTGGTAACAGATCAACCAAAGGACTTTTATGCATGCATTTAAGCATAACCAATGGACACAAAACACTGGCGGGTAGGGGAGGCTGGGGGAAGGGCAGGGGGAAAAAAGAGATATATGTACTAATCTTTGTAAAACTTTATGTAATAAAAAAATGATTAAAAAAAAAAGAGTGAGAGAGAATGAAGAACAGCAACTGGGGACAAGCCTTAAGGCATAGAAAAGGGAGAGACTGGGTGTTGTCTGAGAGACAGAGAGAGGAGTCTTGCTTACTGGCTTTCTACTTCAGTCCGCGGAAGCAGGGAGTGTTTCTGCCCCGGAGTGGCCAAGTATTTTGAGGAGGATCGAGAGTACCAAGTTGAGATAGGCTCCATCCTGGATAGTTCTGATAAGACACTGGATTTCATTCTGGCAAAGTAAGGAACCAAAAATTCTAAGCAGCTATTAAGGAACCATAAATTCCACAGCTATTTCTGCTACTTTTAAAACCACACTGACTTATCCTTAAGAGACCAGGAAAAGTTGCTAAAAATGTCAATACCGTATCACTTTATATATTCATTGGGTTCTGCCCATTTAGTTCCACTTTATATTTTATTCTAAATTAGAGTGCCTTTCTTTATTTCCTATTTCTTTTTACTTCCCTTTCTGAGTCATTTGCAAGTATTCCAGACTCCCAGTAAACCATCAAACTAAAGTGGAACATCTAGTAAAATAAACACATTCTGTCTCTTGTAAAATGTTTTCTATGGGGTCTATTTGCAGAAGGTTTGCTAGTGGGGAGGGAGTAGGGAGATCCACACTGAGTTTAAGGGTTCCCGCTTTCTAGATTGCTACTCATAACTTCCAAAACTTTCTTATTCATAGTTGACATTTGATCATTTTCTGTGTCACTTCAGGAAAGCTAATTTTTACTGAAATTTATACTTGCTCAATTTCATTTTTCTTCAAATAAATGCATTCTCTTATGCTTACATTATTATATATATAGTCCTTTAGTTTACCAAATTAGTCACCAACTCAGTAGTAGTATTATATGTAATGGACATCAAGCATATTCTGTCATCTAAGTCTTTAATTGATACAACAAATAAGACAACACAACTACCCACCCTGCTTATTGCAGTGTAGCTACTCCCATAAATTTAAATTATTTACAACAGTCTATTTTGTTTTGTTTTCCTGTAGCTCACTTTTGCTTACCCTAAAAGCTCTTGATCTAAATCATATTTCTACAATGTTTTGATAAATATCCTGTGAGATAAAACCTTTAGCCTTGCTAAGGTGAAATCATATTACTTTTTGCTCCTCATCCCTCATCTTCTAGGGCAATAATTCTCATATGAAAAAAACACCCAGTTTTAGTCAACAGAAATTGTCAGCTTGGATGAATTACTATGATATGTAATATATTGCCAAATTTAAAAGTCTGCTTTTACTTTGGTCCCTCCTCCTTTTTCTGCAAGCACTCTTTATTTTTATTAATTCTTTTTAAATTTACCTTTCTTGTTAAAAGTATTGATCCCCTTGATCCCCTCCACCCAGGCCTTCACCACACTATTGTTTGTTCATGGGTTATGTATATATGCATATGAATTCTTTTGTTATTCTCTTCCCAGCCTTTCCCCAATTCTCCTTCCCTCTGAGATTTCTTGGTCTGCGCCATGCTTCCATGTCTCTGGATCTATTTTGTTTAACAGTTTATTTTGTTCATTAGATTCCACATATGAGTGAGATCATGTGATACTTGTCTTTCTCTGACTGGCTTATTTCATTTAGCGTAATACTCTCCGCAGGCACTCTTTCCATTCGCTCTTTCTCAGTCTTCACGAACCAATCTCATTGTTACAAATTCTCAGAAGTAATGAACAGTGCTCTTCGGTGACTACCACTGAGGCATTGAAGCATAATAACATTCATCTCAGGTAAAAACTGCTGTTGAAATGTTATTCCTGCTGTCCTGGCTTCTGTAATCCTTTGCTTGCTAAAATAATAGAGAAGTTATTTTGATCTCCTGAACTTATATAAATCACCCCATTCAGTTGTAGACCCCATTGACTGTGGTCTTTACAAAAGACACTCTCCTGTGCCTGAGAACCAGAACCACGAAAATTGCTTTAATAGCTTTTCCGTTGACTCAGTGGCTCTAAGAACTAAAATTATAATTAATCTTTAGAGATAACTAACTTGCTCAATTTAGCTTCTGTACAAAACTGCTTTTACAAAATAGTTCCTCATTCCAACACTAGGGACATAATTGCTACCTTTGTGAGCTTTGCCTTTATAAGCCTAACTCTCCTGCCATTCCGGGATGCAAGATTTGGAGAGCTTTTGCCAGCTTTTGAATAAATGACTCCTTGATTGGGCTTCTTGCCTTGAGGCATCCTTTGTGTGATTTGCAGGGTACACTACAACACCACCAGTTCCAGAAGTGTGCCAAGAGGCAGCTTGTGACCCGTTGAATATGTCTAATTTGTTGAAGCAACCTTCATGCTGTCCCACCTACGTAAAAATGGCTACCAATGACAGCTGGCAGAATGTAGGTGACCTTCAAGGAAAGCCAAGAGTTTTCAAAGTAGTTAGTTTATTTTTTAAAAAATATCTTTTCCAAGTTAGTTGGCAAGAACTTCCCTTTTCCATAGTTCTTTTTAAGTACCATGCTTAGCTTATCTTTGTGATGAAAGACTTTTGTATAATCCTTTATTCCCTATGTAAATGGAATCCCACTTGGTTTCCTGTGTCTATGCAGCTGTTCAGAGGATTCCAGGAAACCCCAGAGAGCAGAGATGTCAAATTCCTCTCATAAATAATGGTGAAAGAGAAATCAAGGTATTTTAATGGTACACACCACCCGCTTTTCCAGATGTTACCTTTGAAATGTCTTCATTATTGCTGTAAGTTGGTGTTTCTGTCCCCAAATGATCACAAATTGAAACTATTGCACATACACAAGAAGTTTGTCTCTTAAAAGAGATTTAAAAGGAGGAAAAAGTCAACATTCTCTGTTGCCAAAGCAATCTATTGAACCTACATTCAACCAAATAGTATGAAAGCCTGTTAAATGTCTCAAAAACAGATCCTCTAAAAAGTGTTTGTAAAGAATCTAAAGAATGGTGACAAAGGGAATATATTGTTGACGAATGATATCAAAGATGGCTCTTTAATTTCAATTTGTTATAGTGACAATTAGCAGAGCAAAGACATACAATTTGTCTTGTAACTATTCCCTTGCCCATTTGCTTGGCTATATATAGATTGGGTCAGGAATAAAAAATACATATTAATTTAATTTATGCCCTTACATAATTTAAGATGAAGTGTAGTAAAAAGGGTAGACTACTGACAATATTTTTGATGGCAGACAATTTCTACTTAATGTATATTTTTCTCTATAAGTTTATGTACAAATGTTCTACTTCACCTGTAATCTTGTCCCTAACAGTTAGATTAGCAAAATTGATCACACACCATTTACATGGGCAATGGATTTGCCATTGAAAGAACATATACAAGAGACATTTGTTTCAGTGCTTCAAAATAAAAACAAATAAATTGAAGGTGTATTTCAAATTAATACTATAACCATGCTAAGGAAGTAGAAGGGAGGAGGAGGGAGAGAGGAGTATTCTTGGCAACTTCCAAACTTAGTATTTAGGCTATGTATCCTGAGGATAAAGAAAGAAAATAACTCTAAAGAAATTCTGAACTGTAGTTAGGAGGCTAATTTTTCACAGAACCGTGAGCTAGCCATTCAAAAATTATTTTGTATTCTAGTTGTGAAAAGTTAAATAAAATGTGGATAACACTTTGCAGTTTGAGTTCTAAAATTAGTGATATAAGATTGATAGTAGTATCTATGGAGACTAGAATTTGGGTAAAAGCCTTTCTATATATTTATTAGTAATCTTAGGTAAATAAAATATTGTAGTTCTATAGTACCCATGTTATTGTTTTAGAGAATTCTATTGATGAATAAAAACCCAAATAGTTTATGTGTCAGACAATCTAATCTGCAGTCAGATGTATAATGAAATAGAAGACACTTAGAATTTCAAATAAAACTACCTTATCCCAATCTACTAGTTTTCTACTATAGTTTTCTTTCTTATGCTCAGAAAACTTTGAGGGCAAAGAGACAGCTAAGAATGAAAAGTGGAAGTATGTATGACCTTTTGCATACAAAAGAAGACATATCTAAAGTTATTTATATGAAATTACTGCCACTGGTTTTTAAAAAAATAATGCAAAGGAGATTAATAATGGAATAGAGACTTTCAGAATATTCACTGTTCCTCAGTAGACCATCTTCATCATTTTGCTTTAAATTTAAAGGTTTCTCCCCATATCTCCAGTCCTCTCCTCTCTTTCTTTTTGTAGATATTTTCACCTTAACTCTGAGTTAATGGCTAGAACAATCATGTTAAAAGCATGAGCTAAAGAATTCTAGTAACGCTCAAAAATGTCTTTAGAAAATTGTACTGATAATCAAACAGAATAGACATCACATCCAAGCACGTTAAATAACAGTTATTATTACAGTAAAGACCATTCCAATTAATATAACCTAATTTTAAAATCTAAAGATTACCATTCAATTGTAAGTATTTAGAATATTGGTAACAGCTTTTATATTATACTTATTAGGAGGGGTTTTGTGGGGTTTTTCTGTTTTTGTTTTTGCTTCCTCTCTGTTGCTCCTACATGAATTTCTTTGTAAACACTGTTGTAGTTTTGATACTCAAAAGATAAAACATTTCTATTGAGGAGAAAAACACCCCCTGAAGAGTTCCTACAGATTGAAGGTTTGGTTATATATGCTTGCCTGGAGAAAAATATTTACAAAAATGTTTCAGTTTTAGAAGTCTCTGGAATATTTCTTTGAGATCACTCAAAACTGATAAAGTGATTCAAAGTCTTTCATATTTAACATATGAAAAAGCAAGGACAAAATAAAACTGTTGCTTTGCTAGAATACTTGACACATTATTTCTGTGGTTAAGAGTTCGACTGAAAAGTATTATATTAAAATATTAACACATTATATGATAAATATTCCAAACCAAATATTCATTGAAGAGGTATGAAATGTAGTGGGTTTTTTATTTTGTTCTGTTTTGAAATAGTAAAGGCAACGGACTAAGGGCTATAGAATAGTTTTTGTCATCTACACTAATAAAACACAAACATGCAAATTGGTGACACTCTGCTATACCCCAAGCCACACCCACCAGCCAATCAGAGCAACTATATACAAATTAACCCAATCAAGATGGCTGCTGGCAGCCATGGAGCTGGAGTAAGCAGGAGATTTGGTTGTCTCGGCGATGGAGGAAACCAAGCTTCCCACCTGCCTTGGCTGACTGTGGCCTCTGCTCAAGGCAACAACGTTTTAATTAAAGAAGATAAATAAATTCCAGATACCTGTTTCCAGCCAGCCTCCCTGGGAGCTTAGGTCGCTGAGGGTCTTGGCCAGCCTACAAACAGCCATCAGCCCCTTACTCAGGCTGGCCAGGCACCCCAGCAGGCACTGTGGCCACCTGCAAACAGCCATCTGCCCCTCACCAGGTTAGCCACACCCTCATGGGGTGAAGGTCCCCACTGGGGGGATTGATCAGCTTGCAAACAGCCATCATCCCCTCACCCTGGCTGGCCAGGCACCCCAGCTGGAACCCCACCCTGATCCAGGACACACTTCAGGGCAAACCAGCTGGCCCCCACCCATGCACCAGGCCTCTATCCTATATAATAAAAGGGTAATATGCCAATTGACCCTAACAGCAAAACGACTGGGAATGACTGGTCACTATGACACACACTGACCACCTGGGGGCAGATGTTCAATGTAGGAGCTGCCCTCTGATGGTCAGTGTGCTCCCAAAAGGGGAGCTCTGCTCAGTCACAAGCCAGGCTGATGGCTGCCAGGACAGAGATGGTGGTGGGAACCTCTCCCACCTCCCCAGCAGCACTAAGGATGTCCAACTGCAGCTCAGGCCTGCTCCCTGCTGGCAAGTGGACATCCCCTGAGGGTTCCCGGGCTGCCAGGGGGATATCTGACTGCCAGCTTAGGCCCTATCCCCAGGAAGCAGGCCCAAGTCAGCTGGTGGACATCCCCCAAGGGGTCCCAGATTGTGAGAGGGCATAGACCAGGCTGAGGCACACCCCCTCCCCCACCGAGTGCACAAATTGTTGTGCACCAGGCCTCTAATATGTATTAACAGATGTCCTCTACTTTCCCCACTCTTTGCCCTCCTCTTTGTCCACATACACCCAGCCCCCGCTCCCCCTCCCCTGGCTTTTTCCACACTGTTGTCTGTGTCCATGGACTAAGCATATATGTTCTTGGCTAATCTCTTTACCTTCTTTTATCCATTCCTCCCTGTCCTCTGACCCTCTAGCACTGCCTGTATATCCCATGTGTCCAGGCCTCTGGTTCTATTTCCTTCATCAGTTTATTTTGCTCTTTAGATTCCACATATAAATGAGATCATATGGCAATTGTCTTTCACCCACTGGCTTATTTCACTTAGTATGATAATCTGAAAGTTTATCCATGCTGTCACAAAGCATAAGAATTCCCTTCTTTTTTTACAGCTATGTAGTATTCCATTGTATAAATGTATCACCACTTTTTTATTCACTCATCTACTGATGAGCACTTGGACTGTTTGCAGTTCTTGCCTATTGTAAATAATACTCCTATGAACATACCAGTGCATATATCCTTTCTGATTCGTGTTTCAGGAATCTTAGAATATATTCCCCAAAGTGGGATTGCTGAGTCAAAAGGCAGTTCCAGACCTAACCGGTTTGGCTCAGTGGATAGAGTGTCAGCCTGCGGACTGAGGGGTCCCAGGTTCGATTCCGGTCAAGGGCATGTACCTTGGTTATAGGCATATTCCCAGGGAGTGTGCAGGAGGCAGCTGATCGATGTTTATCTCTCATTAATGTTTCTAACTCTCTATCCCTCTCCCTTCCTCTCTGTAAAAAAAATCAATAAAAAATATTTTTAAAAAAAGGCAGTTCCACTTTTAATTTTTTGAGGTAACTAATGTTTTCCACAGTGGCTGCACCAACCTGCATTCCCACCAACATGGCACTAGGGTTCCCTTTTCTCCCACCCTTGTTTGTTGATTTATTGATGGCAGCCATTCTGGTAGGTGTGAGTGAAACCTCATTGTAGGTTTAATTTTCATCTCTGTTGATTAGTGACTTTGAGTACTTTTCATGTGTCATTGGCCTTCTGTATGGCCACTTAGGAGAAGTGTCTATTCAAGTCCTCTGCACATTTTATAATTGGATTGTTTGTCTTCCTGGTGTTGAGTTGTACAAGTTCTTTAATTTTTTTCAAATTAACCCCTTATTAGATGTATCATTGGTGAATATGTTCTCTCATATAGTGAGTTCCCTTTTGTTTTGTTGATGGTTTCTTTTGCTGTGCCAAAGTTTTTTAGTTTAATGCAGTTCCATTTGTTTATTTTTCCTTTGCTTCTCTTGCCCTAGAAAATATATTGGCAAAAATATTGCTATGAGAAATGTCTGAGATTTTTACTGCCTGTTTCTTCTAGAATTTTTATAGTTTTGCAGCTTATATTGAAGTCTTCCATTTTGAGTTAATTTTTGTGTCTGATGTAAGTTGGTGATCTAGTTTCATTTTTTGCCTGTCTACCTGTCTAATTTTTCTCTAATATTACTCTAATAAAAGAGTAATATTGAAATTGACCATTTCTCTGGGATGCCTAAGCCATGCCCACCAGCCAATCAGAGTGGCTGTATTCAAATTAACTCAGCCAAGATGGAGGCCGGCAGCAAAACCATGGAGGTGGGTGCAGTGCAGTTGGCAGGGTGGGCGGGGCACACAGGGTGGGTGGTGGGCCACATGGTGAGCAGGCAGGCGGGGTGGGCTTGGCCAGCCTGCAAACTGCTATCAGCCCCTCACCCAGGCTGGCTAGGCATGCCAGCAAGTGGACATCCCCTGAGGGGTCCCAGACTGTAAGAGGGTACAGGCCGGGCTGAGGGACCCCCAAGTGCATAATATATTGTGCATCGGGCTCCTAGTATTAATCATAAAGGAAAGGGTTGATTTCTGGGGTCTCTGTTCTGTTCCCTTGATCTATTTGCTTGTTCTTGTGCCAGTATCAGCCTATTTCAATTACAATGGCTTTGTAGTATAGTTTACTATTTCTAACTTTGTTTTTCTTTCTCAAGATTGCTGAGGATATTCTGGGTCTTTTTTTGGTTCCATATGAATGTTTGGAATATTTACTCTATGCCACAGATTTAACATTTTTGATTTTTGAAATACGATGATTAGGAGATGATTATACATGGTATTTTTGCTCAAATAGAAGCTTTAAAGTAAATTTTCTCAGGTGGCTCATTTCAATTTCATAACTTTGTCATATGATTTATAGAACAGGATTCAGATTTTCATGCTAACTGTTCACTTGGGATTCTTTTGAGTCTATGTTCCTAAAGCAAAACAGCTGTATGCACAGAGATTTGGGAAAAGTTCTAAGTTGTGCCATTTCTAAAAATGCCACTTCACTTTTAAAAAAAAGCATTTTGGAGATATGGAAGACATTTTGGAGACCTGCAATTAACATTTTAAGTTTAAAAATACTTTAATGTTGTACCTAAAAAACAATAACATATCTCACAAGATAACTTTCCTAAGTCATTGTGCTAAATTGTAAAGCTTATGTTAAAAATTTCCTTTCTGCCCTGGCTGGTTTGGCCCAGTGGACAGAGCATCAGCCTTTGGACTGAAGGGTCCCAGGTTCAATTCCAGTCAGGGGCACATGCTGGGTAGTGGGCCTGATCCCCATTTGGGGGGGGGGCGTGCAGGAGGCAGCTGACTGATGATTCTCTCTCATCATTGATGTTTCTATCTCTCTCTCCTTCTCCTTCCTCTCTGAAATCATTTTAAAAAATTTAAATTTTCCTTTCTTTAGTATTAAAAATCTTTAAAAACTGTTCTAGCATCATATTTCCATGTAAAAACCAACAACCTTTCTAAATTGAGGTTGGATTGAGTCCATTCAGTGAGATAGCAAAAACATCCAGGTCATGCTGCCTTCCTTATCTAACCTGCTATACACACATTTTTACATTTCTTTTTCCTGAACAATACAGGATTGATTTCTGGGCTCCCTGTTCTTTTCCCTTGATATATATGCCTGTTCTTATGCCACTACCAGCCTGTTTCAATGAATTTGCTTAACCATGGCCTCTAAAATCAGTTGTTTCAAAAGTTAAACATCACAGCGCAAACTCATCTGATAGAGAAAGTAAGAAAACGCATCATTTGCTTCCTCTAAACTCTAGGGCATTTTTTTTCTAGCAAAAAAGGAAAGTGCTTGTCTTGTTTCACAGCCTTATGCAGGTAGCTCTGCAGACTGTTCAGTGTTTTTCCTCTGTGCACACTCACCGTGGACCCTGTGCTATAAAATTAACACTGCCCTTAGGGAACCGTACAAGAGTTCAAAACCTATAGTTCCTGGTACTATACACTGATGGCGAACGACATTGTTCCTGCAAATTTTTAAGATTTCAGTGTTATAATAACCATTTTAAATCAATCCTATAGCAAAAATGAACAACTGCTCCTCAGGCATGAAGAAATGTCCTAAGCTACAACATTCAAGATCTCCATTGGTATTGACATATTCTGTCTCTTTCCCTCCTGTGTTAGCATTTTGCTTAAAGGCAATTTTACACTTTTACTTTAAATTAAGTTCTACTGAAAAAGATACACCATCCGTGTTTTAACTTAATTAGCTTTCCTTTGCCTTTCATCTTTTTTTAAATACCAAGAAATAATTAAAGTTAATGATGTGACGGGCAGTGTGAGAAACGGCTCCCCAAGGCTGGCGGATGAGTGGTTACTCACTCATGATGCCTTCCTTAAACAAGAGGCTTAACATTCACTTGAAACATAAGTCATGATTCCCACAAACTGAACAGAATTTATTTCCCCAGCTCAAAGCTAAGTTTACTTCACACTCTAAATTCAAGAAACAAGACTCCCACTCCCCCCTGATAGTTTTGGAAGGATTTAGGAGAAAGATTAAAGTCAGTCCTTAGGATGGCAGACTGGTTGATCAAGTTTCTCTCTTTCCTGCTATCTGCTCTCTTCTTTGGACCATTAGTTCCTCATTAGCCACTCTGCCATCCACCAGGGAGGGAGGCATGGAGAAGCACACACAGCCATTCTGGGAAAATGTACAAATGCAAAGAAAGAAAGAAAGAAAGAAAGAAAGAAAAATAAAAATGAAATACGGCCATAAATGTATGTGGTGAGTTGAATCATGATTCCTTAAAAGACAAGTTCACATCCTAACCCCATGGATCTGTGCATAAGAACTTATTCAGAAAGAGGATTTTATAGGTCTCCAGATGAGATCATTCTGCAGGATCCAAGGCGGCCCTTAGTCCAACAAGTGTTCTTATGAAAGCAGGTAAAGACAGACATAAAAGGGGAAAAGCAGAACAGAAGCAGAGATTGGCATTATGCAGCCATAAGCCAAGGATGCCTGGAGCTCCCAGAAACGAGAAGAGGCTGGAATAATTTCTCTCTGGGCTGAGCCCTGCCAACGCCTTAATTTGGTCTCTGGTCTCCAGAACACTGAAAGAGTAAATTTCTGTGTTTTAAGTCACCGCGCTTGTGGTCATTTGTTTGGCAGCCCTAGCAAGCTGACAGTGTATTTCACTTCCCGGTAACGCAGGCATGAAATTAAACCATAAAGTAAGGATTTAGATCCACATTCTATTTTTTCTTCTGGACAAGAAGTAGGAGAGTATTTTATGTTGTGTATGGATGTGCATATGTGTGTGTGTTTAGGATGATCCTTTTATAAAGCACAGAAAAGCAAAGGAAATTTTTTCCCCAAATATGACTCAACTTTCCTGGGCAGTATATAGAGAAGAAAAAGACTGGACAGAATTCCATCTCTTTAAACATGATTGGAGTGATTCAAGTGTAGGGAATTTTCCAATAAAACTAAATTTCCATCGGCATAATGCAGTTATCTTTAGAATTATATGGGGCATAAATAAAAGTTATAAGGCTTCCTAATCTCATGAGTACATATCACATACTTTCTCATTTTTAAAAGAAATATCTTCAATTAGTTATGTTCCAGTTTGAACTACCCTGGAACGAGAAATGGCTCAGCCTAATCTATTTAATCCTATATCAGTGTTTCTCAAAATTGATTAGCATAAAGTATCACTTGGGGGTAGTTGTTAACATGCAGATGCCTAAACCCTGTCCCAGATTCAGTAAATTGCTGTTCGGCTTGCACTGGAATCCTAACAGCAATCTCAGGTGGGTTTATTGCAGGCAGTCATTGGCTAAAGGTGAGAAAAAAAAAAGGTCCCAAAGATGTAACATAATGGTCAACCAATCATTGCTTCAGGTCAGCAATTTTCAACACGTGTGCTGCAAGAATTTTTTTAAACATGCAATAGCCGACTGTTTAGTCAGGGCACTGACCTCTTTTCTCTTAGACTGTCAAATTAAAGAATGACAGCAGCCAACACAACAATCATCATCCAGTGTGAATAAATCTAAATGATAACTATTTTTTGGCAGATGGGCAAAAAAAAAAATGTGTTTTTGGTGTGCTACAGAACTTTAGTAATTAGTTTATGTGAAGGTTGAAAATTGGTACCTTAGGTTGTACCTCACTGATAAAAGAATTCAAGCTTATGCACCTGTATAGATCAGAAGACCTGTGAGCTATAATATGTAATACAGGTGGAGTTTTTATTCAAAATGAAATCAAAATAACTACAGTGAAATGAAACTCTTGTTTTTTTTAAATCACCGTAATTCTCCTACATCTTGATGCCCTTTGTGAGCATGGCCTTGCCTCAAAAGAACCATTATTCTGCAGTGTAAAAACAAAGGCATCAAATTCTTGGCTTTTAAGGGTTTCAGAATTGATAATACAGTATTTATTTCCGGCCCTCCACCAACTGCCATGTGCTTCAGACTAGATAAAAATCCTCCAAAAGCACTATATACCAGTCCTCTCCTGCCCCAAATTAATGCTGGGGGTGGGGGTTCAGACAAGGTCCACAGTTAACTTGAAAACTTGGAAGTAGAAGATAGTTATTCAATATTTCACTGAAATGCTGGGAAGTTCTCACATCATCATTGTGTAACTGGACAAACAATGGGTCCCTGCAGCCTGTCACTACTCGAGCCAATGAAGCAGAGACGGGGTTGAATCATATATGAGCCCAATACTACTGGCAGTATGGGAGAGCAGCAGATTAGCCAGATATACAAAAGGACCAGGGGTCTTCAAAGGGCTTAGTGACATTCAAGGGCTGGGGTTACATGGGGAAATAGCCAAAGGGAGTGCCAAAATTAACAAGTAACCAGGCTGCACATTTGCAAAGGCCTGCCAGTATGCAAAAAGGGTCAGGGATCTTCAAAGGGCTGGAGATTCTGGTTTCTGTAACAAATCTTTGTTAATCGTTCCATGACAATAGGCAGCTCCAAATGGGGAGGAAAGGCTGCATCTCCAGGTCAGCTCCAGCCAGGGTATAAGTGCCTTCTTTAATCAGAATAAAACAATCATGGTTAACAGAGCATGATTAATAGTTCTTACAATACTAGCTGGTTCCCCAACATTCTATTTCTGCTGCCTTTCAAATTCCTGGAGGGGACGTAGGAAATAGATGGTTATTGATCTCTGAGAGAGTTTATGATGACCTCACCAAGTGTTCTAGCAACCCAGGGAGGCATGAGAATGAGAGGGCAGCCCAACCCTCCCTATGCCACAAGAAAGGTGAGAGAAGGGCAGGTAAAGAGAAGGGATAGAGACTATGGGACATGTCTCATGACCCTGTCACAATGGGAAGTAGCATGGACCATGCATTCAAAGTGCAGAGTGAAAACTGGTACATCTACACAATGGAATACTATGCTGCTGTAAAAAAGAAGGAATTCTTACCATTTGCAGCAGCATGGATGGAACTGGAGAGCATTATGTTAAGTGAAATAAGCCAGTCAATGAAAGGAAAATACCACATGACCTCACTTATTTATGGATAATAAATACCATTATAAATTGATGAACATAAACAGATACAGAGGCAGAACAGCATTGAACAGACTGTCAAACTACAGCTGGAAGGCTTGGGAGGGTTGAGGGGGAGTTAAGAGATCAATTGAAGGACCTGTATGCATGCATATAAGCATAATCAATGGACATAAGACACTGGGGAGTAGGGGAGGAGGTGGAAATGTCAAGGGGAAAAAAATGGAGACTTATTTAACACTCTCTGTAATACTTTAAGCAATAAAACAAAATTTAAAACAAAACAAAAAACAAACAAACAAAAATGTACAGAGGGAAAGACAAAAGCCTCAGCTAAAGCTGATGGAGGTATTGTAGAAAGACCAAAAAACTAAGCGACGCTTTGAAGAAGTGGAGAAATCACAGTTTTAATAACATGCATGCGGACTCCGGGATTGATCCAATCCAAATCAGAGTGGGGGTCGCACGGGAGAACCTTGCTTTATAACTGCCCCTCGAGTTCATTGATTTGCAAATATACTCCCTCCCCCCAAGGCCCTGAAGGGAGAATTCTTTTCATCTACCCTTCCCCCAGGTGCAGGGCTTAAAACAAGGCCCCCTGCTTTTGGAGGGAGAGGGCTTTGTTTGGTTTAATGGCCTAACATTCCTTGCAGAACCAGCCTTCCTCCTCAGAGGGATGTCCACATCAAAGTCCGGGGGGCGGGGGGAGGCGGTGGGGGACCGTGAAATACCTACTAGAGATAAGAGAAGAGAAATGAGGACCCTCCTCTCAAGATTTCTCTAAGGTTTCTGGCATCAGACTACTAGTATATGGGATTTTGTGATAGAATCTAGAACCAAAAATTAGAGCTTGGCTTTATGACTTGAGAAATTTAAACCTACTACAAAATTTAAATGTTGATGTCCATTCTACATTTTTACTATAAACACATTTTTTATATTAAAATCCACTGAGGAATTTATCTTTTCTGTATTTGTATTTCATTAACACACCAAAAAATTGGCCATTGTCAATGGGCAAAGACAACAGAGAGTTGTACTGATATGTAAGTGCCAATGTGAGGTATCTAACTGCAAAGGTTTAATGCACTGCTTACAATGTTCCTTTGTCACTATGAAAAGAAGCATAGGCAGCCCTCAAAATGCAGACTTCAATTACTTACAAAGTTCTCATCATTTGTGTTGGGTGAGAAGCATAAATTCTGAACGTCAGTTTCTCATATTTAAAAGAGAGAGGATTATATCTACCTCAGAGGTTTGTTTTTGTTTTGTTTTGGAAGATAAGAGGTCAAGAGTTCCCTTTGACATTATATTCTGTGATTAGAGTATACAGAATGTAAGTAATAAACAAATACAAAATTATTAACCTAGTCGTTATTTACTCTTATTAATCAATTTTCTACATTTTTATAGTTTCTTTCATTCCATTCACAACTCTGTGAACTCCATTCATAATCCTTCCTCTATCCTTGGGTACAATACTCATGTTTTGGCTTACTTCCAGGTGCAAAGCCCTGTTTCTAGATCATCGCTGTGCATGTACCCTTCATCATCTGATATAGGATGTTTGCCCCTTACTGCACCTATCCTCAGGACCCTTCTTCAACTCAACTCATTTCAGCTTCATCCTCCTATTTTTTTCTCCCTAGGGTAAGAGTATGTTTCATGGCATTTCACTTGTGTCTTTTAAATCTTGATTTTTCCATCTTTTTAAATGCCTTTCTGTCTTCCTGGCAATAGTTTCCCACTAATACAATCAAATTTCCAACTTCTCATGCTTATCTTATTCACTGAATCAAATCTTGTTGCTTTCTGAACATTTACTAATAGCTTTTATTCCTGTTTCAGGCCTCTTCTCATTTACTCTGTTAACAAAAAACAATGAAACCTATAAAGAATTTTTGTGAGTTTATTTGAGCCAAACTGTTGACATGCTGGGAAGCAGAACCTCAATGAATTGAGATAATGCTCCAGAGAATGGGGAGTTCATACCTTGTTTTTATAAATTTACCATCAAAAGGAAAATACATAAGTGGGTTACATGAAATTCATTGGTGATAGGTTAAGGAGGTGGGATAAAGCAAAGCGAGGAAATCTCTGGGATAGGGTAAAAGGTGAAATGATAGACATATGCTTCTTTTTCACAAATGCCTACAAGATTGTTTAACATAATTAACAGTTGACTTAACTTGATAACAATAACAATGAGGGAATGTCCTGGTGCCATTTGTTGTGCCCTGAGGGGTCCAGAAAGAAAGGGAAGTTACAAGTTACCCAGACATTTCACAAATACACGTTATATTAGAGGCAAAAAGACAAACTGGCTCAGTAAAAATCGAAGGTGATCTTTGTCAGGGAAAATACTGGCCTAAGATGTGACTACCCACTATAACCTGTTTGTAGTTAAATATTTAATTTTCAGACCATCTTTTGTGGTTACTTTAGGTCTCTGAGTTTGCAAGACTGCCACGCAGGCCTCTGCTGAGCTTTTCAGGTTAGCACGTGGTTCCTTTTGTCCACACTCCATTGATTCAGATTTCTAATTCTATTGTTAACAAACTTTAATTTATACAAAAATTAGTTGTTTCTAAATATCTATTTTTACCTTTTTCATGTCAACCTTTGGTCTGGAATGCAGAAGAAGAGCTTAGAATAATCACAACATGTGGGAAGGAGTGATTAATTCTCCACACTAATTCGTGTGTAATTAAAATCTCTCAAATCCATGTTTTGATGGATGAAAAAGCAGCAGGAATTCACTGTCCCTCCTCCCTAAACCAGTCCAAATTATTCCACTAACAAAGCATAAATTTATAACTCAGGACTAACAAATGTATTCAAGGCAAGGCATGCGAGATGAGAAGAATACCTCATTATCGATACACCCTTAAACACAGGACCAGGTCAAATAAGAAAAAAACAGTATATCATTTTCCTAAAGTCTCAGTATAGAGCCAATCAACAGCATGAGTAAAGCCTAGTGGCTACCCATTTTTCCCTTTACATAAGTCCTTTCACCCTCAATGCCAGTGTGCCAACATCCCTACTTCAGGGCAGAAAACTGTGGTCAAAGAAAATCGCCAAACATCATCATATATGGCAAAACCAACCTCGGATGGCTATGAACTGAATGATGTCCTCCCAAACACATATGTTGATGTCCTAGCCCAAAGTGACTCTGTTCAGAGACAGGGCCTTTAAGGAGAAAAAAACAAAGTGAAATGAGGTAATAAGGCCGTGAGCTGATAGGATTACTGTCTATTAGAAGAGACACCACAGAGCTCATGCTCTCTTCGTGCATACACCCTGAAGAAAGGACATAGGCGGACAGAGCAAGAAGGTGGCTATCTCCATGCCACAAAGAAAGGCCTCAACAGAAACCAGCCCTGATGATACCTTTACCTGGGGCTTCTAGCTCCCAGAACTATGACAATAAATTTCAGCTGTTTAAGCCATCCAGCCTACTGTTATTTGTTATGGCAGCCAGATAGACTTATACAGGAACCAAATGCAAATTTTGGAATTTCTTTTCTAATTGCGTCTTACTTTGCAATGATTATCTTTGTGTATTTTTGTACAGGTTTATTGTCAGACAAATATAGAGGAATTTCCCCCCTTCATTGCATACACAGAATCTTAGAAAATAGAAATTTCATAACCTGTGTAGCACAAACTGCCTACCTTCACCCTTTCAAACAGAAACATCATCTTCTCAGGTTATCCACACCCCAAAAAAGGTGGTAGGTTCTCACCTCTGAGTAAACCCTGAATGCTTTAATCTAATTCTGGAGACTCCACTTGCCTAACCAGTAATTAGTTTAGAGGTGGGCACATCTCATTCAGGATTGAACCAGGAAATATCAAACACTGCAAACATTTGAAACAAAGGAAATTCAATGTAGATAATTTTTCACACAAGTGATAGAAGAGTTGAGGCACCAGACAGGTAGTAGGGGATGGAAACCAAGCCACAGCTACCTTTGAGCTGGAGAAATAAAAGGAATAGGAAGTTTAACCAGAGCCCAGTGACCTGATTATCTAAAAATCTAGACTAACTGCCTGCTAATCTAGCGGGTGTCAGAGCAACAGAGGAGACACACAGCTGCTGGAGGTGTAGCCTGAGGGAGAGGAAAGGGAGAAACACCATTCCCTCTTCTGCACATCCTTCAGTTCCTCACTGGTGCCTCCCTTTGGCAAAACCCAGCCAGAAACCAGTAGTCCTAGGAGCCTGGGAAACAACGTCCAGAGGTCAAGCCCCCTGGTGATACAAAGCACATAAGCCAACATGAGTGACCCGCTTCTGACAAATGAAATAAAATCTACCGGATAGCTTCCACCAAAGATTTCCTTTGTCATAAAAGCAGTCACACAAGAACTGCCCCCTTCTTCTGATGATCATGGCTAGTCTGCAGGCGATGTCTGAAGTGGCTGCAGTCAAGTTATGACCATGAGAGGAGCTAGTGAAGACACAGTAACCTTAGTAAGGTTATTCAGGCAAGGAATGGATGACTTAAGTTACTTTACTTTAAAACTTTCTGTTTTGTGGATCATGTTGCTTATTATTTGCAGTTATTTTTTTTTTCTGTTCCTTAAAGCCAAAAGCATTCTAAATGATTCAGTCTGTTTTCCAGTGATTCCCCATAGAAATTCTCGCCCCAATGCCTCAAGTAGAATTTTCACAAAACACTAATAATTAAAGCAACAAAAAGAAATGGAACCTGAAGCAAGGTGTCAACATCAAAGTAAATAGTACAAATCACAATATACAGTCCAAGGCTCTGGGAGAATATGTTAAATCTGCACAAGGTAGAGGATGGTAGACTGAAAATATCAAAATGGCTGGTTTAAGTAGGAATTTCTGAGTCATCAAAACTAGTTATGTATATGTGATTATGAACAATGGCTTGCCTTTTTTATTACATTATCCTTTAATATTCTTGACTAAAGTGCCAGATGCTTTGGCAGTGGGTGGACACCACCAAGGGCAGTGATTTGAAACAATCACAGTATCCCCATATTTTGTGTATAGAAGCTATCCATTATGAAAAGAACACCAGAACTTTAATTTTCAATTCAATCAGTTTTAATCTACTCCATTCTGGAAAAGAGTAAGTTGGAAGAGGTATTTATTCTGCTGTGTCAAATATTTATATTTTGCCTTTAAAAAAATATCATATTCACATTAGGGGCATGAGCCTTTGTGTTTTATATATGAGGATTGTTTATATTAATACTAGGGGCCCGGTGCACAAAAATTTGTGCACTCGGGGTGGAGGGAGTCCCTCAGCCCGACCTGTGCCCTCTCATAGTCTGGGACCCCTCAGTGGATGTCCTATGATGGCCCCAGTCTGCCAGGTGCCTTTTGTGTGTGTGTGTGTGTGTGTGTGTGTGTCACCACTGGGGACCTGCCCCCAGCCGCATCTGAGGCTCGGAGCAGTCCTCCTGTGTGTGTCTACCTGCCGGGGGCCTGCCCCCAGGCACACCGTGGAGGCTTGGAGCAGGCATCCCCTCTATGTTGATCTCTCAGACTCTTGCCCTCCCCAGCATGTTGTTCTCTTTTTTGAGCGTGGCCAGGGCTGCGGGCGGCCTGCCTCCCAAGCTTGCCTACTGCCCATCTTCCTCCAGCCACCAGAAAGCAGGGAAAACCCCGCCTTGCGGTCAGGCCAGCCTTTTCCTGCTCCCTGATCCCCAGAAGGGACCTGGGAAGCCGCCAAGCAGGCCGCCAACTCTTTCCCACTCACCCGTCCCCTGCTGCCTTCCTTTCCCACTTCCCGGTGCCGCCAAGGGGTCTGGGGAGCTGCCAAGCAGGACCCCGGCCCCTGCAGCCTTGCTTTCCCGCTCCACGATGCCCCGCA
>PVJC01033858.1:0-19139 GCA_004026665.1 Murina feae
CGGGAAAGAGGCAGCAGGGGGTCAGTGGCCTGCTTGGTGGACTTCCCAGGCCCCTTGCAGGGCACCAGGAAGTGGGAAAGCAAGGTGGCAGACCGGGGAGTGGGAAAGAGGCAGCGGGAGGTCAGTGGCCTGCTTGGTGGGCTTCCCAGGCCCTTTGCAGGACACCGGGGAGCGGGAAAGCAAGGCTGCAGGGGCCAGGATCCTGCTTGGCAGCTCCCCAGACCCCTTGGCGGCACCGGGAAGTGGGAAAGGAAGGCAGCAGGGGACGGGTGAGTGGGAAAGAGTTGACGGCCTGCTTGGTGGCTTCTCAGTCCCTTCCAGGGATCAGGGAGCAGGAAAAGACTGGCCTAACCACGAGGCGGGGTTTTCCCTGCTTTCTGGTGGCTGGAGGAAGATGGGCAGTAGGCAAGCTTGGGAGGCAGGCAGACCCAGCCCTGGCCACAGCTCAAAAAAGAGAACAACATGCAGGGGAGGGCAAGAGTCTGAGAGATCAACATAGAGGGGGTGCCTGCTCCAAGCCTCCACAGTGTGCCTGGTGGCAGGTCACCAGCAGGTAGACACACACAGGAGGACTGCTCCGAGCCTCAGATGCAGCTGGGGGCAGGTCCCCAGTGGCCACACACACACACAAAAGGCGCCTGGCAGACTGGGGCCATCATAGGACATCCACTGAGGGGTCCCAGACTGTGAGAGGGCACAGGCCAGACTGAGGGACTCCCTCCACCCTGAGTGCACAAATTTTTGTGCACCGGGCCCCTAGTATAAGAATAAAGACAGTGGGGGGGAGGGTGAATTTTGGAAGACAAAAAGTAAATAGAGATGCTTTCTGCTTGGTGATTTAGCAAATCAGGGAAAGTTGCAAACAAGGGTGCTGAAGAGGGAGATATTAAAACATTCAAACTGATTTTTCTAATAATTTCCCCCCCCCAAAAAAAGACTCAGGGGGTTGTACACCCCAGGCATTGCGGTTACGATTGGTTCTAACTCAGCATGCACTTCTACTTCCTCTGAAAATGTAGAAAGCTGCTCAAAACGAATTTCCCACCTTCTTTATTTTTTAAACCAGAAAACCTTCAAAAAAAAGATGATTTTTTTTTTTCTTAGTACATCAAATAACTCAATTCACAAAGCAACTGAGTAACACCGAATGGCAAACAAATTTCTCCAAGAAATTTGGACTATCTGCTTTTGGCAGAGAATGGAAAAAAGTGGTGGTCACATACATAAAAAGAAATCAACTAAAAAGTGAATTAACTGTTAAAGGACAAGTGGGGGGTAACATGCAGTTTGGAATAGCTAGAGGTCCCAGACACAAAGGGAGTTAGCACTCACAATTGCTTCTCCATGGGTAGTTAATGGGCTCTTGAAATCTGGAAACTTGTTCTTCACTTCTGGAGACTTTTCTTCTATTATGTCTTTTATATTTTCCTTCTGTCCATTTGTTTCTGTTTGTACTGGAGATCAGACTTCATCGACTGATTCCCTAATTTTATCATTTTTTAATTTTCCATTACTTTCTTTTCCATCTTATACTCAAGATACTTCTAAAATTTTATCTTTTATATTTTCTTGTTATTGAATTTTTCTATTTCAGTCTGCAGGAAAGGGTCAGCATAGCAGGCCTGATGTTGTTATTTCTAGGAGGTTTTGAAGACAGCTCTTGGGACCTGGCCTCTGGTATGTACCCAATGCTATTAAGTGATAAGGTTGTTTTGTGTGCCTGGGGCACTGAATTCTGTCCTATCAGCCTGCCTAGATTGTTTGTATGAATAATATAATTTAGGTTGAACATCTGCTTTCCTTCTGAAAGTCTGGAACTTCAATAATTGTGGTTGGGTGCACAGTCAGAGAGTGCTTGAATGACCAGCAATAAAAATGCAGAACTCTGAGCATCTTGGAAGGCTTATCTGGGCAAAAATATTGCACATGTTCCTACTGAAGGCCAAAGCACGTTCTGCGCAACAACTCCACACTATCCAGAGGGAAAATGTTGGAAGCCTGCAATGGACTCCTCCAACCTGCCTTGTGTGTCTTTCCACTGCTGATCCTGCCGTGCATACTTTGGCTGTAATGCAATAGCTATGAGTACAACTGCCTCTAAGTCACAGTCCTAGAGAATCACTAATGTGTGGGTAGACATAGGAACCCCCAAAACTTCCAGCTACCATATTTTTCTTTATTTCTGTGTGTTCTACTTTATTCTCCGATTGTACCTGTTCTTTAAAAACATAGCACTTTACTCTTGTTTAAGGAATGCAGTATCTTCTCTTCCCTCTTGGAGAATTTTAATGCTAAATTTTATAGGTATTGTCCCATATATTGTCTTTTCTCCCCTCTACTTGGTTTGATTTCTCTCTTTGTTGTTGTTGTTTTTAATTCTCATCTGAAAATATGTTTTTCATTGATTCTAGAGAGATAGGAAGGGAGAGGATGAGAGACAGAAATGTCAATGCGAGAAACATTCATCGGTTGCCTCCTAAGTACCCCAGGTATTGAACCCACAACCTACATATGTGCCCCGACTGGGAATCAAACCCTCAACCCTGCACTGCACAGGAGAATGCTCTAACCAACTGAGCCACATTGGCCAGGGCTGGTCTCTCTCTCTCTCTCTCTCTCTCTCTCTCTCTCTCTCTCTCTCTCTCTCTTCTCTCTTCTCTCTCTCTCTCTGTTAATTCTTTTTTTAAAACAGATAGATAGATAGATAGATAGATAGATAGATAGATAGATAGATCGATAGATAGTATATATTGTATATATATTGACCTCCTGGTTCATAGGTCAATGCTCAACCACTGAGCCACGCCGGCTGGGCAAAATTTACATTTTATTTGTTTTTGCATTTCTTTGACATTGAACATGTTTCCAAACGTTCGTCACTTGTTTTTCTTTTGTGACTTGCTTGTTCTTGCCCATTTTTCCATTGGGAAGGTCAGCTTATTTTACCCTTTTGAACACTACTAAATAAATCAACTTTCAATCTGACACATACATTGCTAATTTCCCCCGTTTGTCCTTTTTTCTTTCTATGTGCTTGTAGTGCAGCTGGACATTTAGAAGATATAGTGTCCCTAGCCTTATCTGTCCATCTTTCCCATTACGGTTTCTGCCCGTGGCGTACGTTCTTTTAAAAGCCTTCACTCCCACACCTGCCAGAATATTTACCATTATTTCCTTTTAATAGTTTTATCCTTTTGTTTACCTTTAAATCTTTAATCCACCTGAATTCACTCTAGTATGTGGTGTGTATATTAGTGTTCTCCAGAGAAACAGAACCAATAGGGTGTGTGTTTGTGTGTGTGTGTGTGTGTGTGTGTGTGAAGTTGATTTAAGGAAGTAGCTCATGTGATCGAGGGGTTGATAAGTGCAAAATCTGCAGAACAGGCTGGCACTGGGAAACCCAGAAAAAAAGTTGAAGTTTCAGCTTATGTACAAGGCTGCCTGCCGGCCCAATTCCCTCCTCAGGGCCCTCAGTCTTTTTTTTTTTCTGTTAAGACTGACATGTGATTGGATGATGGTTCCCACATTATGAAGGGCAATCTGCTTTACTCCAAGTCTACTGATCTAAATATTAATCTTATCTAAAAAATTCCTTTCCAAAGATATCTAGACTGATAGTTGACCATCTCGGCCCAGCCACGTTGATAAATAAAATTAACCACCACAGTGTGAGTCAGAAATCTATCTTTGCCCTACTCTTTCTGAAAGTTGGCTCCATGAAGCCCTGATTCCCTCATATTTTCTCTTCTGTTTTTCTGGGGTGTCTAAAATCAAGTGTTCAGCAAATTTCCTTTCTTCTGAGCCTAGCCTTTCCATTTCTAGGTCCTGCAGATGTCTTTCAGGCCCCTAGACCTCAAAACACAAATAGAGAAGAGCAGTGGGTGTGATCTATTGTCCTTTTGTTTCCATCCTGATATCTGAGGGATATCTAATCTAATAAAAGAGTAATATGCAAATCGACCCTCACTCTGTTACACCTAAACCACGCCCACCAGCCAAGCCACACCCACCAGACAATCAGAGCAGCTGTATGCAAATTAAACCAGCCCCGATGGCAGCCAGCAGCCATGGAGCTAAAGCAAACAGGAGGCTTCCGTTACACCAGTGATGGAGGAAACTGTCTGCCTAGGCTGGCTAGGCCTCTGCTCAAGGCAAAAAAGTTTAAATTTAGAAAATAAATAAACCCTGAAACCTGATTCCAGCCAGCCTTGCTGGGACATTGGATAAATGGGAGCTGTAGGCAGCCTGAAAACGGCCCTCAGCCCCTCACCCAAGCTGGCCAGGCACCCCAGTAGGGACCCGAACCCTGAAGGGGCTGTGGGCAGCCTGAAAACGGCCCTCAGCCCTCACCCATGGGGTGAGGGTCCCCACTGGGGGGCTTGGCCAGCCTGCAAACAGCCATCAGCCCCTCACCCAGCCTGGCCAGGCACACCAGCAGGTGGACATCTCCTGAGGGGTCCCAGACTGCGAGAGGGCACAGGCCAGGCTGAGGGACCCCCTCTCCCCCGAGTGTACCAATATATATACCTTTGAGTATATATATACACTCTCAATTTATAAATTCAGATGCCCCTTTAAAGATGATTAATCAGGTCTGACTTTGTGATCCCATTATGCTCTGTCAGCTCCAGAACCCCAGGCTTGGGGCTCCTGCCTTGGCAGGAACTTGCAGGTGAGACACCTTACCTAGGAGCGTGAAGGATTGCCACTACAGCATCAACCCTTGAACTTTGGAGGGTTCCAAATGCCAATGCCCACTACGTGGGGACCAGGATGGACTGAGACATCGCTAGCATGGCAGGCTGCCTGTCTTCCAGTCTTCCGGACAGGCAACTCGGCCAACCGGCAACAACTGCTGCCTGATCTAGCTTTTAGAACTGAGGAAATGGCACAGATAAATGCCTGCTGACTTGCTCTTGGTGCCCTCACTTGAATTTTAATTCTTTCATTATACCACAGAACATCTTTTTGAAAGGCCCATAGTAACTAGACTCTTCCTAAAGCAACAGAAAGGCTGAATTATTCATTGTGCCTCCCTGATCTGGTTGTATTTAAATAAGGTGGTGCTTACTTTCTAAGTCAATAAGAAGAAAATATATGAATGAGGTTCAACTCCCTTTTCAAAAGTGCAGGCAACAGTTCTAAAATGCCTCCTGCAGTCTAGGTGGTACAGATAAGGCTTCCTGGGTGCCCTAGGCAGGGAGCCTTGGAAAACTGGCCTTTGAGTGTGTGCTTCCCAGTGAATCAAGGCACTAACAGCCCAGGAGGCTCTGTGTATGTGGCAGTGTGGCTTGTCTGTGCCATGACAAAGGGTTCTGTTTTGATGCATGTATAAGCCTTTATTGAGACGGCAGGTGTCTAGAGGGGAAAGGAATCCTGTTTTCTGTATTTTTAAAAAATCCTTTGGAAAGTTGGATCTAAGGAGCCAGGCTACATGGAAATGCAACTGTGATTATCAGCAGGCTGGGAGAGCGCCAGAATACTGGGTTTATATAAGCCACTTAGTCATTTGTTCATTTTTTATTCATTAATTCCTTTACTGAGTGTCTCTGGTACGCACCAGGCTCTGGGTAGAATCCAGTCCCTGTCTGCAATAAGCTGAAAGTGCTTGTATGGGGAGCAACTGGTGGGGGTAGAGAGCTGGGGGCAGGAAAGATTGACAAGTAAATAGGTTATTAATACAGTGTGGTGATACCTAAAACAATGGTGGAGGCAACAACCAGATTCAGACAGGGAAGAATTTATTAACGATGGTGTCAGAAAAGGGTGGGAAGGGAAAGAAAGGCTTCCCCGAGGATAGGAAGGCTTCACTGAGACTTGAAGATGATTAGGAATGTGTTGGGCAGACAAAGAAGTAGGCAGAAGGAAAAAGAAAGGGCACTCAAGTCAGATAAGGAAAAGATATAAAATAACGGGGGCTTAAAGCAGCCTGCTATACGCAGGGTACCACAGTGTGGTGTGGCTACGATTGGGATCATGGGGAATGGGGCAGCAAAAATGAGACTAGAGATACAGTCAGGAACCAGGTCTATAAGGACCTTCGATATCATGGAATATATATCCCCTTGAGCAATGTGTACAATAAGCTGCACCCTGGAACTTGGGGTCAATTGGCAGAAAGCATGGCTGCCTATCATCTCTCTGAATGTATCCCTTCTTCAAGGCCTACAGGGCAAGTAGACCCCAAAAGCACCAAGACTGTAACACATTCATTGCTTCACCTGGTTAGTACCAGAATTTTTTAATAAAAAAAAATAATGTGGCCAGGCACAGATCCAGGGCCAAAGCTCTGCGGCAGCACTGGGGTCTGCCTCCTTATCACTACCCACCCGCTGGGTACAGCTATGCAGCCACCACATGATACCTGTGTCCAGCCCATCTTTCTACATCTTGCCTTCAAGGTCACAGGAGATATGCCTGCTGTTTTTTGGATATTCTGTGCTCATTCCATCTCTGCTCAGCTATTCTAATCACCTTAATCAAGAAAAGGAAATTAGATTACTCCGGCATAACCTGTTTTACTGAAATGCTACTGGTTTAGAGGGATGGCTGCTTATTTTTGTGAACACCCGTAAGCCACTAGTAGAATAATTTTCTATGGAATTGTGCCTAAGACTGATACCAAACTCACGAATTTATAGTTGGTAGAGATGGGAAAGAGGGAAAAATTCATCGCTTTTGCCCATCCATGGTCCTCTAGCATGATTCTTATTCCTATGAGTCCCTTCGATCATCAACAGTGGTACCGTGGTCTCACTGGCGAATCTCCTAATAGCTTGGACCATGATTTGTTTAGGCCAGGAGACATGGATTCTTTTAGGATGGCTCCTGCCCCATTTCATCCCTCTCAAGGACTTTAGTCCCTCTTATCAGTTAGTTCCAGTCTTTTTAGTAGAAAAAGCCTTGCCCTCGACAGAGAAGAAACGGCAAAATTAGAATTATCCATTAATCTCTCTGGTTCTTGAACTGCTGTTTTGTGCTCTTTGTGAGTGTAAAAATTTTCTTTTAACTTTGGCTGGCTCTGAGCATATTCTATACATTTTGTCTCAATGCTGAACATTCCTCAACATCCAAGGTACACAGAACAAGTGCTTCCAAGGAGATAACTGATGGTCCCTAAAACCAAACATTTGAATTCAGTCTGAGCCGCACGAGGGATTTGTTGCTTCAGAAATTCTCTCAGGGGTGATATATCATGAGGGAATCTACAGGAGCAAGGTTCTGGCAAATCAACCTTGACAGGAAAGGGCCTTTGAACTCACCCACTTCTGTGCAGCGCCACTTCAATACGTCGCTTTTGTATGACTTGAGTATAAAGATAGGTTTAGGGTTGAAAAGATGGATTATCTCTATGAGCCCCAGTCTTCTAATTGACAAAATGAAGAATTCCGGTGACGTCTAAAATCCCTTCCAAAGGGAAAGTTTTACAGCCCTAGAAAAATGAAGGAAAAAGGAGAAGAGAATTATAAATTCATGGGAGGCCTATTATAGACACGACATTGTGCTAGACTCAACGTCTGTGACTTCCTTGAATGTAGACAGTAACATTATAAGCTAGTCCTATTTGGCCAGTAAGGGAGATGAAGTGTACAGATATTACATTCTTTGCCCAAGGTAACACAAATTAGAGTCGGGGTAAGAATTCAAATATTAATCCATCTATGTCACTAATTCTCAGCTGGGGTGATTTTGCTCCTCAGGAGACATTTTGCAACATCTGGAGACATTTTTGGGGGTCACATCTAGGAAACTGTTACTGGCATCTAATGAGTAAAGGTCAGAGATGCTCCTAAATGTCCTACAATGCACACAGCCCCCCACAACAAGGAATTATCTGGCTCAAAATATCAGTGCTGAGGGTAAGAATCCTAATCTAGAAAGCAGATGCAAGTGCTATGCAAATAAACTAATTCAGGAAATATCAGTCATTGCTACACACATAGTTTTCTATTGAAAGATCCCCAGCCACAAAGAACATATTCCCCAAAAGGCCATGGCCACTGTCCAAGCCTGAGAATTTGCACCATATTGAATAATACGCCCATAATTGTGGGTTATAATACAAAACATTTCAAAGGCTTTCTCCCAAATCTTTAGTTTAAATCCTACAGGACACACCGTGCTTATCCTATGGTTTCCATACCCATTTGCTCACCGCTCATATGCCAGAAATGTGGGAGTCCCACCTCAAAAAGCATGGCTTTAGGTGACAAAAGGGAATCAACAGCCTATTGGCAAACCAAGGCATCTCCTGAAAGCCTCTGGCAGAAATAATTATAGTTCTGTAAAAGTGTTATAAAAGGAAAAAAAAAGAGATAAATGAGTGAAATATGAGGAAAGACCTCAAAATTATCTACTTTGATCATTTCATTTTAGAGATGAGGAAACCAAACCCCAGAGAGAAGTAAAAAATACACAGCAGGTTCAAAGGACACACATAGCACTCAACACTCATTAAAAAATCATTCCGTGAACAAATAAACAAATCAGCTCAGACCAGTAGCCCAGACCTGATGTACAGTCCACTGTGGTGGACCCTGTCCACCGCCTACCCAACAACCACTTCCACACCCCTCCCTCCTTGACCCATAGCCCAGATTTGGTTCATGGATTAAGCAGATAGCAAAGTGCTCAGGGCAGGTAAGACTGAATCATCTAAGCTAGTCATGGTAATCTCATTCCTAGTTGCTGACTGGTTCAGGAGAGGACCCATAACATGGCTATGGCTAGTGAAGAATAGACACTAGACTTTCGGTGAGCACACTACAATATATACACATATTCAATTATAGTGTTGCACACCTAAAACTTTATATAATTACCATTGTTATTTCAATGAAAAAATAAATTATTTTAAAAAGTGAGTGATTTTATGCAAAGGAGGCCCATATTTGCTATCACACCCAACTTCCCACTTTGAAAGCCGTCTTGAGAGGCCAAGATGCCTGCAGCGATCTAAGGCAGGCTTTTTATCAACATGAGGCCCCAAATCCTACACACTGTGGATGCAGAATAGAAAAATACAAACCCCGGCACTATGATAGTGTGGGGCTACTTAATCAGACTCGGAAATGCCTGGCTCCTTGGAAATACCTGTACGATTGACGTTACTGCGAATCAGGGTTTCTGTTGTTTGCAGCCAAAATCATTCAACCAATATAGCATGATACCTGGTTCCTGATACCTGCCACCTGGTCCTGAAGTGATTTCAAGGATGTCTTCTTGCTCCACTTAATATTTAAAATTTCAGTTTGGAAGTTAATCCCACTTTCCCTAGTGAGAACTAATCATTCTCCACTCATTGCGGATGCAATAGAGAAAATAGAGGATGGATACAATTTGGACTGGGTGGACTATCAGGCTGTGCAAACAGTGAGCTCCTCTAACACTAAGTCAGCGTAAGGTAGTTATTAAGTGTGGGGTTTGGAGTTAGACTGCCAGGGTTCAACCAGCTGCTCAAACATTATGTTATCTTAAGATATTTCAGCTTCCCTTTCCTCACTGGTAAAACTGGGATAATTTATACAGGAAATAAATGAAGTATCTGTGTAAAGCACTTAGGAGAGTGCGGGGCACACAGGACGGCTTACTATATATTTGTAATAATGACTGTGCTTTCATTATGTAACCTTGACTTTGCAGGCAGAAGTGGTACATCAGTCAGGGATTTTAGCTGCAAACAAAACGATTTGACCTCATTTAAGCAGAAACGAGGTTTGGTAAAAGCTATTAGGAAACTCACAGAAGGCCTGGAAGGGTTAAAGGTTATGTCTCTGGAAAGAACCCACAAATCATGCCCCAGAGCTGCCCTAGAGAGACATAACTGCTGCACCACTGGGCAGAGACACCTCAGCAACACAGGCAGGCCCCAGAGGTCACTCCAACACCCCTGCCTCTGACTCCTACAGAAACCACATCCACTTGGATCACCATCACCAAAGTGGATTTCCTGGCACCAGCCTCCAAAAGAATTCCAGTCCCTCTGATGCATGAAGTTGGATTACTGTCTGGATCCTGGCTGCAAAGGAAACTGGGAAGACACATTTCTGGCCTTCTCCTTAGGTGGACATGGGCCTAAAAGGTGAAGAATTCTCCAAATCAGGTAAGTGCAGAAATTAAGGCTATTTGGACTTTTAAAGAATAAAATTAGTTTAATCGTCATCCTGATGTCATCAGGAAGAAGTGGGGGGGGGGGGGAGAAGGTGGGGGGGGGTGTAATTTGGGAGTTCTACCCTTTCTTTAATCCAGTTACCCAAACAAGAAAATTCACTACCACCTCTTACCTCCCACATTAAATCTTGCCAGTTTTACTCTTGAACTCACTCTATTGTCTGATATTTCTCTCCATCCCTCCTGCCCTGGTTTAGGCCCTTATCAGTTCTCATCTGGACTGCTGAAACAGCCACCTAACTGGTCTCCCCACCTCTAGTCTGATTCCTCACACTGCTCCAAAAGTGTTTGTACAACACGTCTGATCATATCCCTCCTCGCTTAAAGGGTTTAGCAGTTCCCGTTGCTCACAAGACAGTATGGGAAGGCCTTTATTACCAGAGACCCATTGGAGATAGATGATTGGCAGATCAATAGATAAATAAAACGACACTGTTCGGAATATTATAGTTTTAAAATAGAAGCTTTTGTAAGTTCACTTCTCAAACTACTCTTCATGCAGGCACAAAATCCATAACCTTAACATTTTAGAAAATGATTGTGCTGACTGATACTTTTAATACTTACTGTGTCAGCAGTTGAACATGTGCCCATTACCAGGAAGCAACCTGCCTAAGAAGTCATGTAAAGCCCTTAGAGTTTTGGGAGGAAAAACTGCTAAAGTGCAGGGTTAGGACGATTAGAATGAAGACTGTGTTTGCCTTCATGCTCAGGACTCACAGGAGCAGTGATTTCTGCCTGTTTTGTTCACAGAAGTACCCCATATGCTTAGAAAAGTGTCTGATATATAATAAGTGCTCAATAAATATTTGTTGAGTGAGTGAATGAATAAAGGCCTGGCATTCAAGATTAAGACTTTCTCAAATACAATGAATTTTACATTCACTGAAATTCAGGACTACAAAGATCTAAAGGCAGTTGTTTTAGTAATTCCACTGGTCAGGGAGAACCTCTCTGAGGAGGATACATATGAGCAGAGACCTGAATGATGTAAGGAGGGAGCCATGAGTATCTGGAAAGTGTCCAGCTCCCTACCTACCCTCTCCAACCCCACTATCCTAGAAGTTAAATTATTAAAGCACAAAAGTGTATTTTATTCTCCTTCCACATCTCCCCTTGGAGATACACTCTAATTTCTAGTACAAGTCATAATGTCAATTAAGTTGGTTTCAAAATCCCAAATCAATGCCCTGTGGCAGTTCAAAGGCCTCCCTGAGAACACTTAGCTCCCCTAAGGGCTCTGGGATCTTATTTACACCTAGGTGTAAACTTGGCCTAGGTGTTCAGCAAAGTCCTTTCCACAGTGCTGCCCATCACACACACACACATACACACACACACTCACTCCTAAAACAATTAGTGACTATTAAGCAACTTCACTGAAGATGAGGGGTTGGGGGAAAAGAGGCTGAAGTAGTTTCCTCACTTAAAAACAAACAAATGACATTAAACATGTGGCCTCTCTACTGAAAATGACTTTTGGGTACCCCACTTTAGGGGTCTCTCTTTTGGCCTGTCACCCACAAGTCCTTTATACCAACTTCCCAGCTTCTCCCAGCCTCTCCCTCCCTGAAGCCCACCCTCTACTTTCTCTGTTCCTCACCTCTTCATCCTTCCTGCTTCTTTGCTCTTAAGAGAGCAATGAGGCGATAAGATCACATATGTAATACCTTAATCAATAAAGAAAAAAAGGGAAAATCTAAAAAGAGAGAACATATTCTTGTTTCAAGCAGAGCTGTGTGGCCAGCATCTTTTACTGTTCTGGTTCCTGCTCTCTAGACTTCACATTCCACCCAGACAGATTCTGAAGGCATTTCTAGAAAAGTCTCACCTAGGAGCAAACTCATAGTACCACCCAATGGATACATCTTTTGACTTCATGACACCAGGTGATCACAACATCCGTTCCACTGTGGGGACAGACACGGAGGAGAACTGAGGAGGGGCATCCGAGCCCGGCTTGTAGGAGATGCTGAGAGAATGACTTTGCAGTGGAGGCAACAACTGAAGGAGGAATAGGGGTGAAGGGAGAGGGCACATCCCATGGAGCTTGCAGAGCAGTACTTGCATGTGGGGAGGTGAGCCTCGAGAGCCAACCCAAGCAGGGCCAACTCAAGATGTTTAAAGGCTCAGCTAAGCTAAAGGGTGCTCATCGCATTCTGAAAGCAATGTGGAGCCAGTGACGGACTTTGAAAGATAACACAAATAGATTTGAACAGTTTTTTCTTTCTAAAAATCAATGGATAGAGGGGAGAGACCTGGAGGCAGAGTTCCCAAGTCCAGGGAAAGGGACAGGAGAAGAAGAGATGAGTTGAGCACTATGTGAGAGTTCCTGCTCCCTGAACTTCACATTCCAGCCAGACAGATTCTGAAGGCATTTCTAGAAAAGTGTCACCCAAAGGTGGACTGGACACAGCCTGGTGACTGATTGGGCAGCAAGTCAAGAGGACATACGTGAGGACACGAGGATCAGGATCACAGCAGGTTTCCAGGTGGGCAACTGGGGAAGGGTGCAGCCATCCTCTGGTGGGCACAGAAAGAAGCACAAACAAGTCTGGGAGCAGCTGATGGATCAATTCCCTCTAGTCCTGTTGTACTGCCCCTGGTGAGCTGGTAAGTTCCAAGCCTGCCAGACATTTGCTCTATCAACTGCAGGACCTGCGTGCCAGCTACAGTTGGGCACCTTTGGGGCATTTCCTCTGCTGGCTGCTGGCTAGTGGTTTGTGGCCTCCCACAAAAAGGGGAGGCTGCAGTAGCTGAGCAGAGGGAAGAAGGCACTAGGAGGAGCTCTGAGCTGTTTATTGCCTGTGACCCCCAGGCAATTCAGTTAGTTACCCTCTCTGAGTCATAAATTCTCTGTCCTGCTACCCCGTAATGGCCGAATGCTTGTGTCAAACACGTGTTTTAAGGATTTCACATAACGCACGTGAAGTGACTCTGTAAAGTATAACATCCTTTCAGGGAAGTGAAGGGAACCAAAATTTGCAGCCCTGTGAACTGAGGTTCTCCACCCACCTCCACACCTCTCAGGGAAGACCTGCGGATCAGGGTGGTGGTTTTGTGGATGTTTCAATCCATCTTCACTGACTCAGAGTCCCTCTGTAAGGAAAACAGGCCCGGAGGGGAGGAGGATGTTCCATTAGCATGATAATGTCAAGGTTAACATTTCACAACATTTAGGGGAAATCACTTTAATTGGAGGAATTTTGTGTTGTGCCAGACTGAAAGATCTTCATAAGAAAATATTTCCTGTATGGACATTGGCCTTAAGATTAGTCAGGAGGAACGTGGGATCAGTTCAGAGAGAAACCAAACAAATCCAGTCTCCACCACCTCTCAACACCGCCCACCCCAGATAGCCTAGCCCATTGCCCACCCAAGTAACTCTCTTTAGCATTAGCAGGAGCCAGACAGAGAAAAACCTGTGTTCACACAGGGTGCAGCTGCAGTGGGGACTGACATGGAGGAGTCCTGAGGAGGGGCATCTGAGCCAGGCTTGTAGGAGATGCTGAGTCCCCAAATGGAGTGGGGAGGACTGTTGGGTCTTGGTAGAGGGGTTCCAGAGCCCCCAAGACACAAGGGACAAGGACTGGGACTCTTGTGAGGGGAGGAATAGAGTCTGGAAGGAGGAGAGTGTGGGCACCACATAGGGGACATCTTAAAAAAAGGAGGTTCAAAAAAATAAAAAAGGAAGTTGAGGGAGGAGGACAAGTGAAGGTTGGTGACACAAAGTTGGGGGAACAAGGGAGCATGCAAGTGAGACCTCCATCAAATGCCAGACAGCGAAACTTGTCCCCACCCTGGGGTGCAGTCCAAGGGATGCCTTAGGCAGAGCCCCAATCTCTGTCTCCCCTCCTGATGCTCTTTGCAGAGGCTTATACGGCCTATAGCATAGAACAGTCCCAGCCTGTCTGTTTTAGGAAGTTGGCTTCACCTGTACCTACTCTCCTGGCAGGAGCTCCCCTGCTACCCTTGAGGATTCCAGGCACAAAGGGTTAAGGAGAAACAAATGCTTGTCCCAACCAGATGCTGGACCAGTCTCTTATCCCCCTGCCTCCCTGCTCCCTGGTTTGGCGAAAGACACTCACAGCAGGACACACAGGAAGACTCTGACCCTTCCCCCAAGACAGTTGGCACACTGAGGCATGCTGCCTCCCTGTGGGGATGAAGAGGTTCCCAGGAAGAGTCTTTCAGACAGTACTTGAGGGAGCCAGAACATGACAGCCATGTGTGCATGAAGCCCAAGCACCTCCTGGCGCACCAGCAGTGCACATGTTTGTTGACCAGAGAACCAGCCCTGGCACATTTGCCCCTTTCCAGATTGAGCTGACGCTGGTTCCCTTTCCCCTAAAACGCCCTCTCTAACCCCAAACACATGCACATTCCATAACACCAAGTTCCAGCCCAACAACTGGAAGTGGCCTTCCCTTCGGGAACACGACTGTATAGAACACCATCCCTGGCCCTGTGCTGGCTCAGGGAAGGGGAGACCCTGAGCTGTTACTCATAGGCACTCCCAGTGTAGTGAGGAGACAATCCTAGAGGCAGGTGACAGTGACCTGCTCCCAAGGAGCATCTCAGTTTGGGGATTCTGGAACCCCTCTACCAAGACCCAACAGTCCTCCCCACTCCATCTTGGGAAGTGGGGACCAGGGAGGAGGGAATACTCCCAGGTCCTCGGGCTAATGGGGAGCGCTAGGAAGAAGAGGAGCAAAGGCTCTCCTTGTGGCCCTGCTTATCTCTGCTCCACTAGGAGCCTCATGCCCTCCCCCTGCCTAGCTGCTTGCGATGAAGGCTCAGCCCCTAGAGACAGTGAGTGCAGCTGAAGGAAGCCTGCAGGGTGACCGCTAGTAACCCAGCTGCATGTGATAGTGGCCTGCTGCCAGCTGGCTTCCTCTCGGAGGCTTGCAGCTGGATGGCAGCTCTGGAGTCAGATGAGCAGTGGCTCCTGGGCTGTCTCCAAGGGATGGTTAAGTGCAAGGCCTATACACCCAACTGCCTTCTAACACACACTTAGGCAACATGCTAAGTCCAAGCTGGACTTCCTAAAGCCCCGAGGTCTCAGGCCAGCCGGTGGGTCTGGACTAGAGCAAACAGACATGTGCAGCTTACTCACCCTTGGCTGAAGCAGACGAAACAACAGTTTATGGGGCTGTTTCCACTCCATGATGTCATTTTACCTGCCCAACAACCCAGAGGAGGCTTCTGCCAACGCTGACTGTGGGCCTGGCACACAGCCTCTTCAGGCCTTAGCTACCATCTTTGAGGAGAGACTAAAAGCACCTATGTAACTTCCTAGCTATTTGTCCTTGGCAATGGACTTGACTTAATGGTGCTTCACTTGTTCTCATTTGCCAAATGGGGTTAAAAACAGAACCAACCTCATGGGATAGTTGAGAAAATTAGTCAGTTAAATAAGTCAAAACAATGGCGGACAACATAGATAGTGCTCAGGAAATGCTAGCAACTATTATTATTTTCATTGTTATTAAATACAAGATTGTGATGAGGATTCATAAAAGAATAGCAGCTGGCATTTGTTACATATGAAACAAGTTTCTGGCACTGGGCTGAGCCATTTATAGGAAATGCCTTCTGGATAATGTTGAGTACACTACCTAACATGTAGAGAGCCTCAGTAAATGGCAGCCATTATCATAATTCACCCTCCACCCCATTTCACAGAGACAAGACTGCTGAGAGGCATAATGACCTGCCCACAGCTACAAAGCCAATAAACAGAAGCACTAGGCATGACTTGAATGCAGGTCTTCTGGGAGAACCAGATCTCCACACTCCTACAATCCGCACCTCCTCCTGCCTGATCCTCAACACTTGCTCTGTAGCTAAAATTGGCTTCTCTTCGGGGCTCTCATGCTCTGGAACACATCTGTGCCTTCCCTATCCTCCCCTGGTTTCCTGTCCCCCCTCCCACTCCCCAGGAGCGTTACCTTTACTTCTCTCTCCTAAGCTCCAAGGGCCCCTTCTTTTGCCTCTGTAACTCGTTTCCTGAGCCCATTTCTTCTACAGCTAAATAAATAAATAAATAAATAAATAAATAAATAAATAAATAAATAAAACAGAAGGCTGCCAGAGGACGCATCTGCTGCTCAGTGGGAAGGGACTGGGCCTCACAGCACACAGCTGCCATCAGCACCTGCATGCAGAAGGGCGGAGCTCGCCTCCTGGTGGCTTTCCTTTCAGGAGCCAGGAGACAGGGCCCAGCAAGCGCAGACATGGGCTAGAGGATGAGATGGGGCCCTGGACATTCCCAGGAAGCAGACCTGACCCCAACTCCAGCTCTGCCCTTTTACCCAAATGTCCCTCTGCTAGATTCTGCAGCAGAGCCCACCAGAAAAGAGCTCTGAGTCTTCTCTCAGTTGAACGAAACCACAACCACGCGTTTGCCTCCGTATCACACTTCAGTGGCAAAGTCTCGCTGCAGATGTGACTGCTGAAGTGTGGAAACCCACTTCCCCTCTCTAAGCCACAGTTTCCTCACCCACAGTACTGAAATCCTGAGACCCATCTTAGTACTTGTTTGCTCTAAGGACTGAAGAAGAGAATGGGTGTCAGAGGCAGGGCTTGGCACCCAACAACACAGCAGGAAGAGAGTTAACACGTTGGAAAATGCTCACAGAACTGAAACCTGGGAGCCCCGAGCACCAAGGTGGCACACGTAAACGGAGCATGAACTCCGTGGGGTGGAGAATATGGGGACGTGAGCCTTCGTGCTCCACTGAAGAATAAAAGCATGTGCCTGCTGCAGGTGGCACTGTCCTAAGGCTTTATGAAACCCCACTTACCAGCAAAAGTAGAGAAGCTGTGTGGCAGAAGGTACAACATGGCAGCCAGGGGGAGATGTGAACAGTGAGGTGACAAGGAAGCAATGAAGCTGTCTTTACATCTGATAATCAAGTATTCGTGCGTGAGCTGGTCCTTGTCAGCAGGCATGCGCTGAGAGGATCTGGAAGCAGTGGTATGCTGGGGCTGCCATGTATCTGCTCACAAGAGCCAAATGTTATATTTCAGAACTTTTGCAAACTGGTTGTTAAACATGGTTATTTTATTATATTTTACATTTTATTTACATCAATAGTGACTGTGTAAATAAAGGAAATACTATATCTTAATGTGCTTCTGAACATCTCTCTTCCCAAGTCCATGTTCAGTGATATTACATTTAACTTGAAATCAGCTGTAGAGTATTTACACCATAGAAATGGGCAAGCCTACAAATCATGATCCCTTCCCTACCCAGAGTGGTGTGCTGGTAAATGGCTGTTAGACATTTACCAGCACACCACTGACAGAGCCTCCCTACTGTTCCAATGCCTCCAAGGGAATAGGTATTATCAGATTTTTAGTCATGCTGTGTTTAATGCTTCTGCTGTGTTTCCTCTGTTAATTAAATCTCTTTCCATAACTTTGTATTAAGAGTGCTTACAAGGCATTTCATGATGCTAATAGTCCCAAGAGTACTAAAGGGGCACATTTCTTCAATGACTCATATGATATGGAGGAGGGTGTGGGAGGGGGCTTCAGCAAGTGTGCTGCTGGGAGGAGTATGCAGGAAAACATCAAAAAAAAAAAAAAAAAAAAAAAAAAAAAAAAAAAAAAAAAAAAAAAAAAAAAAAAAAGGAGACAGCAAGATGGCGGCATAAGGTAAACACCGTAAATGCAGCCGTGAAAAACTATTTCGGAATAACCAAGAAAAGAAAACACGAACACCACTCACACCCACAGGAAGGCTGGCTGAGTGAAAATCCTACAACTAGAAAAGAGTCTGAGACTCGGAGGAGCGGCGGAAGCAAAGTACAAAGAAAGGTACGGAGGCGCGCGCACGGGGCTCGGGGAGGGAGCTGGTGCTGGAGGACGCGGTTCTTTTCTAAAATGGAGAGAGCCACAAGTTCCCAGCGGCTCTGAACTCCAGTTCCAGGCGAGTTTCTGAGGACCCAGACACCCGGAGAAGGGGGACTGACTGGCACCGGGAGGAAATCCAAAGCGGGTTTCTCTCAGCGTTGCTTGCAACAAATACCATGGGACACAGAGATCTGGTGTTTCTCAGCGCAGGGCTGAGAAGCGCCATAGCTATTTACTCCGCCCTGCCCTGCAAGCTCCCCGAGGCCCCGCCCCTCCCAAGCTGCGCGGCGGTTCAGGTAAAAGGGTGGCAGCGGTGATCCGGTCCGCAGCTTAGAACATTATAAACTCCCCAGACGCACTGAATGCAACGCGGGCTGTAGGGCAACGGGGCGGCGGAAGACCAGTGGCGCTCTAGCACTGCTATTCGCGCTGATCACTGACCTGGAGAATCGGGGACTGAGAATCGTGCGCAGACCCTAGGGCTTGGAGACGCCAAACACAGTAGAAACGCCATTGTGAATCGCTCCACCCCCGGTGACTCTGAGACCCCACCCCACCTCACCTACAACCCCGCCCACCCCACCTACAACCCCGCCTGCCTGCCTGCAACATTACCTAAGGGTCTGCAGCTGAGACAGAACTCCAAATCGATCCAAACTCCAAAGGCCTGCAGGTCATTTCCCCCCAGTGATACCTCCCAGTGATAACTACAACAAGGCTGTGCACCTAGATTTCAAGGCGTACAACAAGAGTGTCCACCCCAGGTGATTGGGGAGGCTGAATCACTGGGCCTTATATAGGACACCTAGCACAGAAAGCCAAAATGCGGAGACTAGGAAACAGGTCACAAAAGACAGAAATGGAGGAACGCAAATGACTGGATATAGAGTTCAAAACCACGGTTATTAGGTTTTTCAAGAAGTTTCTAGAGACTGCTGATAAATTTAGTGAGAACCTCGAGCATATGAAAAAGAACCAGCTAGAAATCAAGCATACACTGACTGAAATAAAGAACAATATACAGAGATCCAACAGCAGATGAGAGGATCGCAAGAAGCAAGTCAAGGATGTGAAATATGAAGAAGCAAAACAAACCCAGCCAAAAA
>PVJC01033859.1:0-19134 GCA_004026665.1 Murina feae
TTTTTTTTTTTTTTTAGTTTCTCTTTCTGTGAGTTCATTATTGGTGTATTATAAAAGCCATAGATTTCTGGGTGTTAATTTTGTATCCTGCTACATTGCCAAATTCATGTTTTTATGACTTCTTTAGGGTTTTCTATGTACAATATCATGTCATCTGCAAATAATGACAGTGTTACTTCTTTTCCAATTTGGATGCCTTTTATTTCTTTTTCTTGTCTGATTGCTATGGCTAGCATTTCCAGTACTATGTCAAACAGGAGTGGTGAAATTGGGCATCCCTGTCTTGTTCCTAATCTTAGGGTATATGGTTTTAGTTTTTGCCCATTGAGTATGATGTTGACTGTAGGTTTGTCGTATAAGGCTTTTATTATGTTCAGGTATGATCCCTTTATTCCTACCTTGCTGAGAGTTTTTATCAAGAAAGGGTGTTGGATTTTATCGAATGCTTTTTTGGCATCTATTGATATAATTATGTGTTTTTGTCTCTCAATTTATTTATGTGATGTATAATGTTTGTTGATTTGTGGATATTGTATCAGCCTTGTGTCCCCGGAATAAATCCCTCTTGGTCATGGTGTATGATCTTTGTAATGTAATATTAGATCCAATTTGCTAGAATTTTATTTAGGATTTTAACATCTATATTCATGAGGGATATCGGCCTATAATTCTCTTTCTTTGTAGTGTCCTTATCTGGTTTTGGAATTAGGGTAATGCTGGCTTCATAGAAAGAGCTTGGACGTGTGACTTCCTCAAGAATATTTTGGAGTAGTCTGAGAAGGATAGGTTTTAGTTCTTCTTCTTATGTTTGGTAAAACTCCCATGTGAAGCCACCCTGTCCAGGGCTTTTGTTTATTGGAAGTTTTTTTATTACTGCTTCAATTTCCTCAGTAGTTATTGTCCTACTCAGGTTTTTTATTCTTCCTGTTGAGTTTTGGAAGATTTTATTTTTCTAGGAAAATGTCTGTTTTGTCTTGGTTGTCCAATTTGTTGGAGTATAGTTGTTCATACTATTTTTTTATAATTTTTTGTATGTCTGTGGGGTTGGTTGTTACTTCAACTCTTTCATTTCTGATTTTGTTTATTTGGGTCCTCTCTCTTTGTTTCTTCATGAGCCTGGCTAGAGGTTCATCAATCTTATTTATTCTTTCCAAGAACCAGCTCTTGGTTTTATTGATCTTTTGTATTATTGTTGTTGGGTTTTTTGTTTTGGGGTGTTTTTTTCTGTCCTGTGTTATTTATTTCCACTCTGATCTTTATTATTTCCTTCGTCTGCCTACTCTGGGCTTTTCCTGCTGTTTTCTTCCTAGCTCTTTAAGTTGTAAGGTTAAATAATTTATGACCATTTTTTCTTGTTTTCTGAGGTAGGCCTGTAATGCTATGAACTTTCCTCTCAGGACTGCTTTCACTGTATCCCATAGATTTTGGATTGTTGTGTTTTCATTGCCATATGTTTCCAGGATGCTTTTTATTTCTTCTTTGATCTCCTTAGTAACCCAATCATTGTTTAATAGCATGCTATTTAGCCTCTAATTGTTTGATTTTTTTATTGTTTTTATTATAGTTGATTTCTAATTTTATGACATTGTGATCTGAGATACTTGATATGACTTCCATCTTCTTGAGTTTGAAGATACTTTGTCTGTGTCCTAATATGTGGTCTATTTTTGAAAATATCCTGTGTGCACTTTAGAAGAATATATATTCTATAGCTTTGGGGTGAAATGTTCTAAAGCTGTCAATTAAAATATTTTTGCATGTATAAGATGCCCCCTTCCTTTTCCAACCCCAAATTAATAAATTAATATTTTAAATATGAAATAGAACACACTTCTTTTATTCATTACTGCAAGTAATGTTTACATACCAGTACTATAATATTATGCAGCATATCGCTTTATTTAGCCTCTGTTGCAACACTGCTCTCTTCTTCATCACTATTATTTCCACAAATATCAATTTCTTCAACTTCTATTGTATCATTGTTGTCTTATAAGTCAATATCTACATATGTGAGATCATCCTCATAAACTAGTGGCATTTTCCGAGCTAATTTTGTTCATGTTCTCATGGCCAACCCTTGTCTCCTCATGAAATTGAAGACCATTTTGTCTTTCCTGTAAAATCAACAATGTTCATTTAGCTGGCAAACATTCTTTCCTGACATTGATCCAGCTTGGTTGTCACATAAAAGCCACTTTGGTGCTCCTCCATAATGCAAGTCTTAAGCCTTTGCTCCAAGTTTGCCCATTTTGCTGGTTTTCCTCTTAAGGCCTTCTTCTTTTTTGGCATCTTAAGGAGATTTTCTTCCTGTTTTCTCCACTGTCTGATCATGCACTCAGTGGGAGGTGGTCCAAATTGTCTCTCTCCAGCTCTATTTCTATGTTCTTTTGCATAGCTGATTATATTCAGTTTGATTTTGCAGAGTAAGACAATCGCTTACCATTGAGTATGTTGTGGGTTGTAGGTTGGCTGTATGAGGTGTTAATCTTTTTATTTTTTGACATCATTATGGGCTTTGAATGTTTCAGTCCCTGTTGCATCTGCGCACTCTCCATCTCCACCTCCAATTACAGCATCAGTAGATATAATTAACAGTAAGGCTTGTTATTGGAGGAAACCTTATTGAAAAGATATGGGCAGCTTCGCACCTGCATGACTCCCAACTCGGCTGTGTAATATGCCCCTTGATTTTCAGTCTAACAATTTTAGAAAAAAATAGTGTCTTATACATGGAAAAATATGGTAGGTCCATATGCTCTAGTGAGTCATTTAAGATTGTTTCTTTGCTGATTTTTTTTGTTGTTGTTGTTTAGAGGATTCATCCGGTAATGTCAATGGGGATTATATTGCTATCAATCTCTCCCTTGATATTTTCAAGAAGTTTTTTATGTATTTGTGTGCTCCTATACTGGGTTCATATATCATTTATTGAATTGCTCCCTTTAGTATTATGAAGTGGCCCTCTTTATTTCTTGTTATGGCTTTTACTTTGAGGTCTATTTTGTCAGATATAAGTATTGCTACTGAAGCTTTTTTCTTCATTTCCACTTGCCTAAAGAATTTTATTCCATCCCTTCACTATCAGTCTGTATGAGTCTTTTGTTCTAAGGTGAGTCTTTTGTAGACAGCATATACATGGGTCATGTTTTATTATCCATTCAGCTACATCATGTCTTTTGATTAGAACATTTAATCTATTTACATTTAAGGTTATTATTGATAGGTACTTGTTTGTTGCCATTTTTATTCTTTTTTTTTATCAGAAAAAAAATTTATTAGTGTAAATATTAGGGAGTTGATCACAGGGTAACTGAGTGTACCTCACCTTAGGAGCATATCGTTTTTTTTTTTATTAAATCTTTATTGTTCAGATTATTACTGATGTTCCTTTTTTTTAACCCCCATAGCTCCCCTCCACCTGGTTCCCCACCACCACCCTGTGCCCTTACCCCACCACTGTCTTCATCCATAGATGTAAGATTTTTGTCCAGTCTCTTCCCATACCCCTCAGGTCCCCTTCCCCTTGAGAATTGTCAGTCCATTCCCTTTCTATGCCCTTACTTATATTCTGTTTGCCAGTTTATTCTGTTCATCAGATATTTCTGTTGACTTGTTATATTCATTTGTTGATAGATATGTATTTGTTGTCACTTTGTTGTTCATACTTTTTATCTTTACATTTTTCTTCTTCCTCCTCTTCTTAAAGAATGCCCTTCAGCATTTCAAATAATCCTGATTTGGTAGTGATGTACTCCTTTAGCTTTTTCTTGTCTGTGAAGCTCTTTATCTGGCCATCAATTTTACATGATAGCCTTGATGGGTAAAGTAATCTTGGTTGTAGGTTCCTGCTATTCACCATTTTGAATATTTCTTGCCACTTCCTTCTGGCCTGCATGGTTTCTGTTGAGAAATAAGCTGACAGTTGTATGATTACTCCCTTGTAGGTAACTAACTGTTTTTCTCTTGCTGCTTTTAAGATTCTCTCTTTGTCTTTTGCCCTTGGCATTTTAATTATGATGTGTCTTGGTGTGGTCCTTCTTGGATTTCTTTTGTTTGGGGTCCTCTGTGCTTCCTGGACTTGTAAGTCTATTTCTTTCACCAGGTAGGGGAAGTTTTTTGTCATTATTTCTTCAAATAGGTTTTCAATCTCTTGCTCCCTCTCTTCTTCTGGTACCCCTATAATTCTGATGTTGGTATGCTTAAAGTTTTCCCAGATGCTCCTTACACTTTCTTCACACTTCTGGATTCTTTTTTCTTTTTTCTCTTCCAGTTGGGTGTTTTTTGCTTTTTCATGTTTCTAATCTTTGACTTGATTATTGAAAACCTGTAGTCTGCTGTTGGATCTCTGTATAATATTACTAAGTTTATCGGCAGATTCTAGAAAATTCTTGAAAAACCTTAAAACCATAGTTCTGAACTCTATATCCGGTAGTTTGTTTTCCTCCATTTCCATCATTTGTGATCTGTTTCTTTGTCTCCACATTTTGGCTGCTTCCCTGCATTGATAGAGTAGCTTTCTGTGCTAGGTGTCCTATAGGGTCCAGTGATTCAGCCTCCCCAATCACCTGGGGTGGACACTCTTGTTGTACGCCTTTGAAGGCTGGGTGCACAGTCTTGTAGTTATCACAGGGAGGTATCACTGGGAGGAAATGACCTGCATGCCTTTCTCCTTGTTGTTTGGTGTTTGGATCTATTGGAGTTCTGTCCCAGCTGCAGTCCCTTAGGTTATGCTATAGGCATGCAGGTGCACAGCTTGGGCGGGGTTGTAAGTTGGGTGGGGCGGAGTCTCAGAATCACCAGGGTGGAGCAACCTGCAATAGCTGCCCCTCCACTGACACCGCAACTTATCCCAGATTTGGTGTCTCCACGCCCTGGGGTCTGCATACCCCTGAGTCCCCGAGTCTCGGTGCTCCACGTCAGTGATCACTGGGAACAGCTCTGCTAAAACGCCACTCATCTTCTGCCCTATTGCCCAACCACCCACATCGCATTCAGTGCGACCCTGGAGTTTATAATCTCCTTCCAAGCCACGAACCCAGAAGCTGCCACCGCTCCCTTTCACCCGTGCCGCCTCCATCTCATGTGCATCCGTACCTCTCAGTTTTGGCGCCGGGAACTTCTACTCAGTCTCAATGCACTCCTTTTCTTGCTTTCTAGTTGTAAAGCTTCCCCTCCCTTGGTTCTGGAGGATAGCCATTTATCTTTATAGCTGTATTTTTATAATGTAGTTGTGGAAGGCTGCGCATTTAGGTAAATACCTCATGCCACCATCTTAGTTCTAGCCATTTTTATTCTTTATGCCTGTGCTCCTTCTTCACTTTCTATTTCTTCTTTTTACAGCAGTCCCTTTAGCATTTCTTACATTGCTGGCTTGGTAGTAATAAACTCCCTTAGCCTTTTTTTGTCTTCAAAGCTCCTGATTTCCCCCTTCAATTTTGAATGCTAGCCTTGCTGGACAGAGTATTCTTGAATTCAATCCCTTGCTTTGCATCACTTCGTATATTCAATTTCATTCCCTTCTGGCCTAATATGTTTCTGTTGAGAAATCAGTTGATAGTTTAATGGAAGATCTCTTGTAAGTTCCTTTCTGTTGGCCTTTAAGAATCTTACTTTGTGGTTGATTTTTGCCAATTTGATTACAGTGTATCTTGGTGTTTGTCTTTTTGGGTTCATCTTGTTTGGGATCTTTTGTGCTTCTTGGTCTGGTGTGACTTTTCTTCCTCAAATCAGGGAAATTTTCTGTCATTATCTCTTCAAACAGGTTTTCTATTACTTGCTCAGCTCCTCTCCTTCTGGTACCCCTATTATGCAGATGTTATTTTGTTTCATGTTGTCTCAAAGCTTCCTTAAGCTCTCCTCCTGCTTTTTAAGTTGTTTTTTTGTATGTGTGTTGCTCTTGTTTTTCTACCTTGTCTTTTAACTCCCTGATACGGTCCTCAGCTTCTTCTATTCTACTATTGAAACTTTCCATTGTGTTCATTATTGAAGCTATGTCATTCTTCATTTCCTCTTGATTCTTACATATGTTGTTGCATTTGTCTTCCATCCTTTAAAGCATCCTTATAACCAATGCTCTGAATTCTTTCTCTGAAAAACTTGCTTGCTTCCATTTCATTTTTTTTCCTTTTCTGGTGAGTCCTCTTTTTCTTTCATATGGGGATTGTTCTTTTGTCTCCCCATTTTTGTTGTTTCTTTGTATTTGTTTCTATGTATCAAACTGCTATGCCACCCATATTTTTTGAGTTTGTCTTATATAGTAGATGTTTTCTGGGCCCAGTGGTGCAGTCACTCCAGTCTTCTGGGTTGGGTATTCTAGGGTTGGCCCCTACTTGGGATATTTGGGTTCTCATGGTGTAGTTGGGTCTTCAGTGTTATTGTCACATTTGTGAATGCAATCTCCTCTCAGGGTGTCTGCTTATGTGGCTTGCTCTCTACCATGTTGACTGAACAGGACAAAATACAAGTCAACAAGACACAACACAGAGGGAACAAAACACGAATGTACTCAGGACACTGATAACCCTAAAAGTGACCACCAGATAAAAGAGAATTAGGAGAGAGAAAAGAGAGCAAAAATGATACTGAGAAAAGAAAAAAAAAGGTAAGAGAGAGAAGAAAAAGAAGAAGAAAAAATATATAGGGAGAAAACACCACATAACTGATAAACCAAAAAAATGCAACAACAAACACCCCAAAAAAGGGGAGAGAAAATTTGTAGAGTCAGAGCTTATATACAGAAAGTAAAGTCAAGGAATTGAATGAACAGGGGAAGGACAACAGTACAGTATAGTGGAAGTAGAAAGCAAATACGTGGATAAGAAGTAAAGAAAGAGAAAAATGTTAAAAATAAATAAATAAAACAATAAAGTGTATACATTTTTTAAAATTTATTATTTTATTCATCCATATTTTGCAAAGGAGAATAGAAGAGAGAGCAAGTAGGTTTGAGTTTATTGAGTGAAACTAATTAAACAATTAAGATAAGAGGAGAGCAAGAGAGGAGAGGAAAAACAAGCATAAAAAATTAACTAGCAAAGAAAGAGAAAGGAGAAGGGTGTGTGGAATTGGAGCGGGAGAGAGAAAATTAGATATGTGAGTAAGCCAACAGAGACTATGATAATAACACTTCAGTAAAACAGATAAAGAAGACCAATTTTTAACAAGGAGTAAAAAGAACAGGAGAAGGCAAAACAGGATGAAAGAGGGAGAACTGAGGAAGAAAAGGGTGGGGAAAAATAAAAAAATAACAATTAAAAAATAAAAATTGGCCCTGGCCAGTTTGGCTCAGTGGACAGAACATCAGCCTGCCAACTGAAAGGTCCCAGGTTCGATTGTGGGCACATCCCCAGTGGGAGGTGTGCAGGAGGCAGCTGATCGATGTTTCTCTCTCATCAATGTTTCTAATTCTCTATCTCTCTCCCTTCCTCTCTGTAAAAATTCAATAAAATATATTTTAAAAAATAGAATGAAGAAAAATAATAAAAAATAAAATAAATTATCTAATCTAATAAGAGAGTAATATTGAAAATGACCATTTCTCTGGGATGCCTAAGCCATGTCCACTAGCCAATCAGAGCGGCTGTATGCAAATTAACCCAGCCAAGATGGAGGCCGGCAGTCACGGAGCTAGAGTAAACAGCAGGCTTCTCTTGCACCAGGAGTAAACTGTCTGCCTAGGCCAGCTGGGCCTCTCTCTGCTCATGGCTACATAGTTGCAATTATAGAAGCCATGGAGCTGAACCAAACAGGAGGTTTCCGTTGCACCAGCGATGGAGGAAACTGCCTGCCTAGGCTGGCTGGACCTCTACTAAGGCAACATTCTTTCAATTATAGAAGCCACAGAGCTAAAGCCATCAGGAGGCTTCATTACCTGCCTAGGCCTGGCTTAAAGCAACAGTGTATCAATTATAGAAGATAAATAAACCCCAGAAACCTGCTTCCAGCCAGCTTTGCTCAGATATTGGGTCAATGAGAGCTGTGGGCAGCCTGAAAGCCTGAAAACGACCCTCAGCCCCGCACCCAGGCTGCCCAGGTATCCCAGTAGGGACTCGAACCCTGAAGGGACTGTGGGCAGCCTGAAAACGGCCCTCAGCCCCTCACCCAGGCTGGCCAGGCATGCCAGCAGGTGGACATCCCCCGAGGGGTCCCATACTGCGAGAGGGCACAGGCCAGGTTGAGGGACCTCCCGAGTGCACAAATTTTTGTGCACCGGGCCCCTAGTTTTCTAATAAAAGATAAAAAGTGAAATGTCGTTCACTTCAGCTGAGTTTTAATTCCCCATGGAGTTTGGTTTAAGAGCCCACTCTTCTGTTCTGTCTATCACTTCTCAGTTTCCTGTTAGGTAGTCAGCACCATGTTAAAGTTCCAAATAATCCACTGCTCCTCTGTTTAGGCCTCTCTCCATAGCCTTGGCTACAAGCAGGTTGGACTAATCTGCCCATTTAGCCTATCTGCCTGCTGTCAATCTTAATCTCTCAAGTGTCTGTTTCTGATAGGGCTTTATGTGGGGGTAGTGCTGTATAACTTTTCAGGACTGAACATCCCTTTTCAACCCAGTCCCTGAGGGCTCTTTGAGGCTATTCAGAGTCTGTTTCCTTTGTACAGCTCAGGGTGTGGTATGGGTGTGGCTGTATTAGCTGTCTTGAGGCTGCCGGTAAGGGCTGGCTCTTCAAGAGAAAAATGGTTGTGTAGGTTTGGATCAGGAATGTCTCAGTGCTGGATTCCTGGTCACCTCTCCCTGTCCGGTTCTCCTCCACAACCTCTCTCCAGACTCCACAAATCCATACCTCCACCTGTTCCACAGTTACGGGTGAGAGATTGTATTTGAAAGGTCTTATGAACTGGGTTTAGCAACTAAAAGTAAAGATAAAACAGAGGCAAAACAACTGCATGACTCTGAGTTTCTCTCCCCCCAGCACTGAGTGGCTTGGGCAGCTCTTCTTGTCGCCTTTCTGGGCTCAGCCTCTCATGGCTAAGGACTTAGATCTAGAATCCCCTGCCACCGGCAGCCCTGTGGACTTCCTTTCCATAGTTGGATGTTACTATGCCTGTTCCCAAGGGATGCTGACTTGGTGCCATGCAGCTTTCTTCTGGATCTATTCATTAGTTTATTTTGTTCTTTAGATTCCACATATAAGTGAGATCCTATGATACTTACCTTTCTCTGACTGTCTTATTTCAATTAGCATAATACTCTCCAGGTCCCTTTATGCTTAAATATTTTAAAGTTAATACTCTGTCATTCTAGAAAACAGAGAGAGAATATTATTGAAGGCCATAAAATCATAAAGTGTACAATTGATTGGGTATAAATGAGCCAGAGAAACATTCACCAAATCCTGGGTGGAATATCATTACATGGTGAAGCTGGGTGGAATATCATTACATGGTGAAACAGTTAAAATGAAAAGAAGTCAGTATTACTTTAATGTTATGAAACGAAAGCCTGTACCACAGAATAGGTGATTTGGACAAACCTGACTTGAATGTATAGCTTCCCACCTACTAATAAGGTAGTCTCAGTTTCCTCACCTAAAAAAAAATGGGAGTAATTATGTCTTCCATGCATGGCTGTTTTAAAGATAAGAGTTCTGGATACATTTTAGGGACTCGATAAATTGTATATAGATTATCATTTTTAGTACTAATAATTTTCTGCTGTAGGAAGTAGTCAATTTTGGGAACTTATTACTTCATGTGGTTTGCAAATATGAGAATAAGTATTTTATACATGGTTGTATAATGAAGCACAGACGTTCTAGTACCGTCTGACTTTTTAAGATTATTGTACAGGGAGTGTCTTACTGACTGATCTTCCAGAACTGTTATTATGCCTTACCTGAGCCCAAGGAAGATAACACTCTGACCCAGAATGGCCTTCCTTTTTTTAAATTCATTTTTATTGAATTTATTAGGATGACACTGGTTAACAAACATATACAGATTTCAGGTGCACGGTTCTACAATACATCACCTGTACATTGTATTGTGTGTTCACCACCCCAAGTCAGGTCTCCTTCCATCACCATTTGTCCTCCCCAAACCTTTCCCCACCCTCTGCTTATCAAGCATAACCCTATCCCTGAGTTCTACTCTTTTTTTTTCTTTTTTGCTCAATCCCTCCACACACACACCCCCAGCCACTCTCCCAACATCTGGAGTATGAGTATGTCTGTGAGTATGTCTCTGTTTTATTTGTTAGTTCATTTTGTGTGCTTTTTGTTGATGTTCTTTTTAAAAAATAATTCTTTATTGTTTGAAATTATTACATATGTCCCCTTCCCCCCCCCCCATTGACCCCTTCCAGCCCACCCTCACCCCCCATCCCAGGACCTTACCACCCCATTATCTGTGTCCATAGGCTACGCATATATGCATACAAGGTCCTTGGTTGATTACCTCCCACCCACCCACCCTCCCCCACCTTCCTTCTGATATTCCACACTCTGTTTTATGCTTCTATGTCTCTGGATACATTCTGTTCATCAGTATATTTTGTTACTTAGATTCCATATATGAGTGAGATCATGTGATACTTGTCTTTGCTGACTGACTTATTTCACTTAGCATGATACACTTCAGGTCCCTCCATACTGTCTCAAAGCATAAGAGAGTCTTCTTTTTTTACTGCTGCATAGTATTCTGTGGTATAAATATACCACAGCTTTTTTATCCACTCATCTATTGTTGGGCACTTGGGCTGTTTCCAGATTTTAGCTATTGTAAATTATGATGCTATGAACACAGGGGTACACACATTCTTTCTGATTGATATTTCAGATTTCTTAGGATATAGTCCTAGAATTGGGATCACTGGATCAAATGGAAGTTCCATATTTAATTTTTTGGGGAAACACCATACCGTTTTCCATAAGGCTGTACCAGTCTGCATTCCCACCAGTTGTGTATTTGGGTTCCCTTTGCTCCACATCCTTGCCAGCACTTATCATTTATTGATTGGTTAATGGTAGCCTTTCTGACAGGTGTGAGGCAATACCTCATTGTCATTTTAATTCGCATCTCTCTAATGATCAGTGACTTTGAGCATTTTTTCATATGTCTCTTGGCCATCTGTATGTCCTCTTGAGGAAGTGTCTATTTAGGTCCTTTGCCCATTTTTTGATTGGATTGTTTATCTTCTATTAAGTTATATGAGTTCCTTATATATTTTGGGTATTAACCATTTATTAGCTCTATCATTGCCAAATATGTTCTCCCATAAAATGGACTCTCTTTTTGTTTTGTTTATGGGTGTTTTTTTTTTTTTTTTGCTGTGCAGAAGTTTTTTATTTTTATGTAGTCTCATTTGTTTATTTTCTTCCTAGTTTTCTTTGCCCTAGGAGATGTATCCATAAACACACTGCCACAAGAGCTGTCTGAGATTTTGCTGCCTATGGTTTCTTTTAGGATTTTTATGGTTTCACAACTTACATTTAAGTCTTCTTTCTATTTTTGAGTTTATTCTTGTGTATGGTGTAAGTTGGTGATCTAGTTTCATTTTTTTGCATGTATCTGTACAATTTTCTCAATAACATTTATTGAAGAGACTATCTTGAATCCACTATACTAGTACTAGTATGCCATTGCCCCTTTATCAAATATTAATTGAACGTAATGGCTTGGGATGATTTTTGTGTTCTCTGTTCTGTTCCATTGATCTATATGCCTGTTCTTGTGCCAGTACCAGGCTGTTTTGATTAAGGTGGCTTTGTAATATAACTTGAAATTTGGTATTGTGATTCCTCCAACTTTTTTCTTCTTTCTCAAGATTGCTACGACTATCCAGGGTCTTTTGGGGTTCCATATAAGTTTTTGGAGTATTTGTTCTAGATCTGTGAAATATGCTGTTGGTATTTTAATAGGGATTGTATTGAATCTATGGATTGCCTTGAATAGTAAGGACATTTTAATGATGTTGATTTTACCAATCCATGTTAGTACATTTTGTTCATTAGATACATATGAATGAAATCACATGGTACTTGTATTTCTCTGACTGGCTTATTTTAGTTAGCATAATGCTCTCCAGAGCCATCCATGCTGTTGCAATGGGTACAATGTCTTTCTTTTTTGCAACTGAGTAGTATTCCATGTATAAATGTACCACAGCTTTTTTGTCCCTTCATCTACCAGACACTTGGGCTGTTTTCAAATATTAGCTATTGTATATAAAGCTTCAACGAATATAGGGGTGCATATAATCTTTCAAATTAATGTTTCAGGTTTAGATAAATTCCTAGAAATGGGATTGGTGGTGTTTCTTCTTATAAGCTCATGTGTTTTTATAAGTAACAAGTTCTGTGGCGTTGAGTTTTTAAAACTTATTTTCCAACTTGCCAGCCTTTTGAATCAAAAGTCAACCACCTACAATTCCAAGCAGGTGATTTTTGTTTTGTCAGTCTCATGTGGAAATTCTCTTTTACTTGGTCTTTGTGAATTCACACATGTTGTTTCTCTCCTTCAAGGAGACATAGAGACTTCAGTTTGCCTTAGTTTACCTTAGTTGCAGCTTGTCTGGAGGATGACTGCTCACCTCTGTGAGGTGTACCCAGGGTCCCCCAAATAGAATGAGAATGACCATCTCAAACATGCCCTCCAAGACTTGAAAAATTTCCTGCTTGTTTTCTTGTGACATTATAACAAATAGTAGCAGAAACTGTATTTTATTTTCATAGGTTTGGCATAAACTCTTGTACCTTTTAAATTACTTTCCCACACTAATCTAGATGGCAAGCCACACTTAACTGCCCTACAAAATTTATGGCTTAATTGCACCACATTAATTGGGTATTTCTTTGTATCACAAATCCACTGTCTCTTACAGAGAATGAACATCGGTTTAAGGGCCTTCTTGGTCATAGCTGATAGCTTACAGCAGAAAGACGGTGAACCACCCATGCCCGTTACAGGTGCTGTCCTCCCATCAGGAAACACGTTGAGAGTGAAGAAAACATATTTGAGTAAAACACTCACTGAAGAGGAGGCCAAAATGATAGGTGGGTTTCAAAGATACGTTAGTTATGGGACTTATTAAGTCTTTAAAGTGATCCAAAATATTTACCCTTAGTGATACACTTTGAAAGGAAATATTTTTTTTATTTTCCTCACTGGAGGATATGTTTTGTTTTGTTTTTTTATAGAGAGAGGAAGGGAAAGACAGAGGTATATAGAGAAAAATCCATGTGGGAGAGAAACATCCATTGGTTTCCTCCTGTATGTAACCTGACCGGGAATCAAACCCACAACCTAGGTATGTTCCCTGACCAGGCATGGAACCCACAACCTTTTGGTGCATGGGAGGATGCTCCAACCAACTGAGCCATCTGGCCAGGGCAAAAAGAATCTTTGTAAAAGTAGCTATGCTGCCCTTTACACTTTTTGGCACTTTCTGGTAAACATTTTGCCATTTTAATGTTAGACTCTTATCTGTGGTCTTTTCAAACTTCTAATGTTGATTATCTATAATTTATAGTAGATTTCTAAGACATCTGTGTCCTTTGGTAGATAATCTTGTTTATAAAGCAACCATATATACATTTATTTATTCATCCATTTATTTGTTCATATTTATAGGGTTAGTTTTTTTCTTTTTTTCAGTAAAATTAGTTTAATCTGTGTTTTACCACACATACTAGGTTATGTAATGGGTTTAGCCTATATGAGATTTTCATTGTAATTAGCAATTTTAATGCTAAGAGATGATTTTTCTGTATTTACTTCTTCCTGAGTACCTGAATTTAGAAACCTACTACAAAATTTGTTAAGACAGTAACTAGAATTCAAAAGCCTAACAAAAATACATGAGGACATCTTTTGCTATAAATATAGAATATTCCCAAAAAAATGTATACACGTATTTTGAATAATCATAAAGGCAGTATTTATTAGAATACATTTTATTTTCAAAATTGTGCTATCAGCTGTTAAAGTGTGTGTTTACATTTTTTGGAACACCTTGTATTTAACTTTTCTGCAATGCTTAAATTAGTTCAAAAAGGTTTAATGCATGAGAAATAACCATTAATTATTTTATTAAAGTATAAATTGTAAATGCAATGCAATTTACTTTTCATTTGTATTATATATATAAATATATAAAATACATATTTGAAATACATATGCTATATATAATGTGTCTATCCCTGTAGGACACCTACACTGTATTTAATGAAACCAGCAAAGTAATATAGCTAAAATATATTTTCCTTTATTTTAAAATTTATGGTGTGGAGTCATTTTGTTTATTTTATTTTTAAAAATCCACACATATATTTCAGAGACTATCCTCACCCCAAGTGAGAATTGTCCTTCATTCATTAATGATGGTGAATTTTCTTGTACTAATTAAAAATATAAAAATTCTAAAGAGAATTTTCTATTTCCTTGTTTAACTATTCTGAAAAATATTTCCCATTGAAGTATTAGAATTCCTATTTACTCCTAATTTAAATGGGTATTTGGTGAACACCCACTAAGTGAAGGGCACTGTGCTAACAATCCTGCAGATAAGAAATTGAATTAGACTTTGTTCAAGGAAGCTATCACCCATAGAAAGTCTTCAGTAAAAAATGACATAGAGAATGAATACACTGAGATTTCATTCTTTGATAAATTTAGTCAAAGATGTAAATGTAATGCATTTTTTCAGGCATGTCATTATATTATTCTCAAGTACGAAAAGCTGTGGACAGCATTTTAAGGCACCTTGATAAAGAAGTAGGAAGGTGTATGATGCTAACTAACGTCCAGATGTTAAACAAAGAACCTGAGGACATGATCACGTGAGTACAGTGAGGACTAAGTCTCAACAAAGGGTTGATTAACCAGAAGACACCAACAGAGATTCTCCTCATTTATTCTGTGTAGCTGACCCTTGAACAACATGGGGGATAGAGGCACTGACTCCTGCACAGTTGAAAATCCATGGGTAACTTTTTCTGCCCCAAACTTAATTATTAATAGTCTACTCTTTGATCAGATATCTTATCAAGATCATAAATAATTGATTGATTCATATTTGTATGCTATATGTATTATATACTGTATTCTTCCAATAAAGTGAGCTAGGGAAAAGAAAATGTTATTAAGAAGATCATAAGGAAGATAAAATACACTTACAGTACTGTTCATATTTATTGAAAAAAATCTGTATATAAGTAGACCCACACAGTTGAACCCCCTGTTGTTCAAGGGTCAACTATATTTTGTTCTTTCATTCTTAAAAGTGTTAAGATTGTAAAAACATACTTTTGTAATATTTGACTAACTCTGAAAATAAGGTCAAACCTGACATTGATCTACTTTGGTTGTATGTGAAGTAGCATTAGGCCAGTAAGTTAGAAAATGGGCCCACCACTGATCCATCGGTTCACAGTTTTCAGACAGGACATTTTGCTCCCAAGCTTGATCACAGTGCTGTAGTTCACATTTTTTCAGATGTGGTGTTTTGTTTGCAAGCTTGATCACCAGTTTACAGACATTCCATCTTTACAAATGATAAATTCACTTATTTCTGGTAATAGTCCTGAAGTGAGAGGCTTAAACCGGCTGAATAGTCTCTATTCAACCATGTCATAGAAATACTGGGTTTTAAGAAAGTATTCATAACTTTGAATGTAGGAATGAAATGTTCTTAGCCAAAATCTAAGATCTAAATTTAGAATCAGAGTTCTCCAGAAGAAACTCATACAACTTCTATTTGCTTCATTTGATTAATTATGGCAGAAACTAGGGTTGGGTTTTAGCTTAACTTTTTTTTTTAATCCTCACCCAAGGATATTTTTCCATTTATTTTTTAGATAGAGTGGAAGGGAGGGAGGAGGGGGGGGGGGAGAGAGAGAGAGAGAGAGAGAGAGAGAGAGAGAGAGAGAGAGAGAGATGTGAGAGAGACATATCCATTCATTGTCTCCTACATGTACCCGAACCAGCCCTGGGGATCAAACCTTCAACCAAGGTACATACCCTTGACCGGGAATCAAACTCACAACCTTTCAGTCTGAACACTGATGCTCTAACCACTGAGAAAAACTGTCCAGGGCATTAACTTAACATCTTAACAAAGTTTTTATTTTGTTGTTGGACTGTGAATTAAATTTTGTTTGGCACCTGTGGCATAAATTTCAAAAAATTTATAGTTAGGAAAATTTTCTTTGTCACTCAGCATATTCAGTTCCAAATACCACAGTTAGTTAAAAGGTTGCTACCTATATAGGGAAGTTTATATTGTGGGTGTGTATTATACAGGGGTGGCATGTTGAAAACAAAGTATGACAAAATCAAACGTGAAGAGTAAAAATTACAGAATTATTTTACTAGTAAATAATATTTAGTATCATATAAAGTTAAAATGAAAACCTCCTTTCTCAGAGCTCCACTTGAAATCTGTCGCCATTCCTTGGCTTGGTGTGATTCCTCCAAGACCTTTCCCTGTGTCAGCACAAATATATACACACATACACACACACACACATACATATATATATATACACACACACATTTTTAACAAAAATATGGGATATACAATGCATGCTATTGTATAATGAGATGAAGATCATATAAAGACTTTTCAACCAAAGTGACAGCAGAGTTGAAACTGACCAAGGATAATAACATTAAATATACTGTCTGTAGCTCTAGCTCTTATCTCACAATTACCAGATTGTCCATAAACCTTTAACATCATTATTACATATTTTTTGAATATATTAAAGCAATATTAAATTTATAATATAGAAGATATATGAAATGTTTTTCAAACTTCTGGCATAGAATTCTTTCCTCTTTTAAAACAGTAAAGAAATGAAAGGCCTTTACAGGAAGACTTTATTAATAATCAAGATATCACAAAATAGAGTCAGGACCAAAACAATATATTCAAAACCATAAACAGGTACAGATTTAAATGTACATGTAAAATTCTCATTTGTATTTTAGCCAATACCTTAAACTTTTTCCAAGATGATTCTGTAATTTTTCCCAATGAACCATCTTGAGACTCCCAAAGAGGACCAGGAATATTTTTCATGCTAGGTTCTAAGGCAGATTCCTGAGTGGACAGTAACTCATCGCCACATTTAGGAGAAGAGTGTTGAGGTCCACACCACGCTCATGGGAACGATTATTAGAGTTAATATTCAAGGTTGGTCCAACCCTTTCCCAAGTCCTGCTTAAGTTTGCACTTAAACATTAAGCATTCTGTGTCATGCCATTTCCATTTCCCATCCCTTTTATGGTTCATGCTAGCAGGTAATAATAATAATATATGTTAAGGAAAATTATGTTTTGGGGGCTCACATGTTTCCTGTTAAAGCTCAGCAAGCAAGGCCTACAGTGATAAAAGGAAATCCTACACCAATTAGAACCTCTAATCTAGGTTTGGAAGCCTGCAAGAACTAGCCTTGGACTTTAGAATAGGCAAGGTCATCCATTTTCTGACAGATACGGAAAATAATCCCAACTGTTTAAAACATCTAGTGAGCAAGTTAGGAGGACTCTTTAAATGACTCACAGAGTTGAATATGAACAGTTGGGAGAGATCCCTGAGCTCTACCTCTGTCCAGGTGGTGATGAGATTATTTGAAGATATTTTTCAGCCAATTGAAAACCATGACATAATAGCTTCCTCTCCACAGTCTTCATGCACACCATGCGGAACCATGGAGAATGAGAAAATAGTCTCATGACTTTCCACAGAAGCAAAGTATTTTAGAAATCAACATAGAAGTATTTTATTTTGCACATAAACAGTTTGTATTCATTCTTAACAAACTTACAAAAGCATGCTAGAAAGCAATGTTATCATCTTTAGAATGTAGAGAATTCGCCTTGTTGCATTTCTATTCAGACCGCACTTACTATTCCAAGAAGGAATTACTACTATGATACTTTGCATTTTCATTATTGTATTTTGTGTCCAATAATTATATTAATTTGGTGAGAATGTTATGTTTATTCTCAAAAGACTTAATCATCAGAATTTAAGTATGCTGTCACTTGGGTTATTTGAAAATTTTGATGGGTAGTTAAGCTTTTCTATAAAAGTTATTTGATAAAATATATGATTAGGAAGGTAGTTATTTAAACAACTAAAAATTTAAGCAATTTATTATAGAATCTACATTTTTCTCTCAGATTTTACAAGAGTACAGAGGCATTAATTACTTGTTGACATTTATTCTCAAGAGAGTAAAAAGAAAAAAGGAATCTCATAGAGGTCAGGCCCATTGGAATAATTTTTAAAATCAGAAATGGGTGCAGAGCAATATGCATTGCAGTATTTTACTTGACATTATGTAAGACATTTTTGAAGCACTTCATTTTTTAAAAAAATGAGGTGGAAGCTCTAGAGGAGAAGCACAACTCATCACAAAGAGAAGCTTCCATAAGTGATACTTTGATAAAGAAGAAGAGAGAGAGAGAAGCTTCCAGATGTCATGCTTGTTAGAAATAGTATTGCTTGTATAAAGTCCCATTTTAAAATTCTGAATGTAGGAATAACTATTGTGTATTTCTTACATGCTGATGCATTTAGGAGTTTTAATAAATTCAGTGTTTTTAATGCAGTCCACAGGGACCAAATCCCAATTGAATGGCAAGCTGAGTGGTGGAATGCTATTTGGTATCAGCATTTTTCTTTTCAGATATATAATTCTGACTAACATTTAAATCTTTATTAATTTTCCCAGAGCTGGCAAAGCTGTAAAGAGCGTAAACATTTGGGAATAATATGGAATAAATAGCAGAAAGTGATTCCGAAAGCATGGATTCTAGTCTTTGTTCACATAGTTGTTCTTTTTTTTAAATTTATCATAACCATTGACTTTGTTTTCACATTCTAGGGGTGAGAGAAAGCCCAAAATAGACCTTTTCAGGACATGTGTTGCTGCTATTCCCCGGCTGCTTCCTGATGGGATGTCAAAACTTGAACTCATTGACTTGCTGGCTCGGTAGGTGGGATGGTTGTGGACATCCTTTGATGAAATGGATTTTAATCCTTTGTCATGCTTTACCCAAAAGGAGAGTGATTATTAAAAACTGGCAACGATTTATAAAAGGAGGCATTATTCTAGGTACTGTGTGTAGGCAAGGAGAAATAAAGAAAATTTTTGTGGAGTTCAAGAGGTTCAAGAAGTT
>PVJC01033860.1:0-19108 GCA_004026665.1 Murina feae
TTCTTCATTTCAGTCAGTGTATGATTCATTTCTAGTTGGTCCTTTATCATATCCTTGAGGGTCTCATTAAATTTATCGGCAGTCTCTAGCATTTTCTTGAAAAACCTAATAACCGTGGTTTTGAACTCTATATCCTGTTGTTTTCTTTCCTCCATCTCTGTCATTTGTGATCTGTTTCGTCTCCTCATTTTGGCTGCTTTTCTTTCTGATTTAGGCGATCACTGTGAGGGATTAACCTCTAAGCCACTTGGTTACGAGAGTCAGCTGTGTCTACAGTGGGAGAACTTCTGTGCTGGAGACATCTTTATGGGGCAAGAGTTGTTTCAGTGGAGCTTTTATGCTCACTGCATCTGCCCCGAGTGTGTTCCTTGTGGATCTGTTTTGTTTAGGTTAGTCCCTCTCTGGCCACTGGATGAGGCTGGCTCCTGTATCTTTAAGGAGGTGTTGCTGCAGAAGCCTCTGACGCACTTGGGAGGGGTGGGGCCTCGGGGAGTTCGCCGGGTGGGGCGGAGCAAATAGCTATGGTGCTTCTCAGCCCTGCACTGAGAGACACCAGGTCTCTGTGTCCCGCGTAATTGCTGTAAGCAACGCTGAGAGAAACCCGCTCTGGATTTCCTCCAGGTGCCAGTCAGTCCCCCTTCTCTGGGTGTCTGTGGGACCTCAGAAACTCGCCTGGAACTGGAGTTCAGAGCCGCTGGGAGCTTGTGGCTCTCTCCATTTTGGTAAAGAACCGCGACCTCCGGTACCAGCCCTTCCCCGAGCCCGTGCGCGTGCCTCCGTACCTTTGTATTTTGCTTCTGCCACTCCTCTGAGTCTCAGACTCTTCTCTGGTTGTAGGATTTTCACTCAGCCAGCCGTCCTGTGGGTGCGAGTGGTGTCCGTGTGTTCTTTTCGTGTTTTTTCTGAAATAGTTGTTCACAGCTGCATATACGGTGTCTACCCGATGCCGCCATCTTGTTTTCTCTGGATACTTGATTTTCCATTGAGGACCGCCAGAAGCAGGAAACCCAGGGCTCCTGTAAATATAGTTACCAAAAGATTTGAGGCAGCATATTTGCTCCTGCACCTCTGAATCAGATTCAATGAAGAGTTTATGAATTTGTATTATTTGCTGGCAGTTACACAGATGTCAAAGCGTTTTATTTTACTCTGTGCTTTAATTATTTGTAGCTTTTTTGCTGTAATTACAAATTTACAGAAATGTTGCAAGAATAGTACAAAGAAGTTTCTTATTCCCTGTATCCAGATTCACCAGTTGTCCATTGCTGATTTTCTTCCCTTCGCCCAGGCTCTGTGTCTCTGTCTCTGCCTTTGTCTCTTTCCTTATCTTCCTGTCTCTGCAGAAGCAGTTGTTTGTTGCTATGTAACATATTACCAAAATACAGTGGCTTAAAGCCACACACATTTCGTACCATATAGTTCCTTAGGTCAGAGGACTGGCCTGTTGCAGCTGGGTTTTTAAAAATTTATTTATTTATTAAGGTATTACATACATGTCTGCATTCCCCATTACTCGCCCCCCCCCCCAACCCCCCTGCAGCTGGGTTCTTGCTTCAGTCTCATAAAGATGAAATGAACGTGTCAGCAGAGCTACCTTCTTCCCACCTGGATCTCTGAAGTGGAAGAATCCACTGCAAGGTCATGGAGGCCTTGGCAGAATTCAGTCCCTGGCAGGGGTAGGCTTGAGGTCCTATTCCTCACTCCTTGGCTGCCAGCTGGGGGCATCTCTCAGCTCCTTAAGACTAGGCATTCCTTCCCATTGTGGCTCCCTCCATCTTCAGACCAGCACCAGTGTGTCAGCCCTTCTCACACTTCCAGACTCGGACATGCCCTTCCCCTCCCAGTTGGGAGAGCTGTTTGCCTTCAAGGACCCATGTGCCTAGTCCCTGTTTGAAGTCACTGTGCTGTGTGGGATGAGAGTGGTGTTTGGAGGGACGTGTCATCAGATTCACAGGATCCAGGATTAGGATATGGCATCTTGGGAGCCATTTTTAGAGTTTTGTTGACCACAGGAAGATATGAAAAATGATGCTCTTAGCTTGCAGTTTGGGAGGGCTGTGAAGTGAGGGTGTGTGTTTGGAGAGTAGTTGAGGGTTTAATGGTGACCAGCACAATTTCCTGAGAATTTATTATCTCATCAGTTTTGTACAATAACTCCTTCAATAAGTATCAATCTGATTTTAAAACTAAGAAAACCAAAGCATAGAGAGGCCAGTTAAAAGACTTACATAATGTCACATATGAAATAGGTAGCAAACCCAAGTATCAAACCAGATCTGCTTGACTTCAAGGTCTGGGCTCCTTCAGCTTCAACCCCAGCCTCTACCTGGAGCCTGAACTGGCTTTTTGTTAAACACACACACACACACACACACACACACACACACACAATTGATTTTTAGAGAGGAAGAGAGAGGGAGAGAGAGAGAGAAATATCGATGAGAGAGGAACATCAGCGGCCTCCAGCATGCCCCCTACTGGGATCAAGCCCGCAGTTCGGGCATGTGTCCCTGACCAGCAATCGAACTGGTGACCTCTTGTTTGCTGGGGTTGATGCTCAACCACCAAGCACACTGGCCGGACCTGGCTAATGGTTTTGGAAATTACATGTCCCAGACACTTTCTGACCCTTGCCTCTGGAAAGTTTTACCAAAGCTTGTTTGGTATCATATTTCTTTGGAGATTCACTTCTGCCCAAGTGATAATGTTTTCTAAACAGGAAATTTTTCCATGAAGTGAATGCCTTCGGGAAGGGCCTTCAGATCTCTCTCTGCACGGAATGCCTGCAACAGGCTAGTGTGAGGAACAGGAGTCTGACACTTAGTGAGTTTAATGGGTTTAAGTGTTACTGCCTCTTTAAACAGGAGAAATATCAATATATAATATACTCTCTCAGCCCCTTCTGTTTGTAGAGCCGGGTTACCAAAAGCTACTTTTTCTTTTTCTGAAAGCTTCAGTGGAGACTTTGTGGTTTCTTTTTAGGGAAAACGGGCACTTGAGTCAAAATGTCCACAACAGGTCAAAGAAAAATATTAAATTCTGCCAAGAAAAACTACTAATTGGTTTCTCAGGCAGGGACCTTCTTCCAGGGGGAAATGTGCATTCGTTAATAGGAAGGGCACCACAGAGCAGGTTTTCTCCAGTGCACTTGCCGGTCCGAGCAGCAAGGAGAGTCGGTGTGGGTGACACAGTGCCGTGTGCTGAGGGAGCGAAGCGCAGCTGCCCAGACAGGAAGCGTGTTCCGCATCCTCAGGCACCTCTGCGGAGCTCAGCCATGAGGGGGAGCGGGCGGCGGAGGCATCTTGGGAATGGGAACAAACCTAGCTCATTTAGTTGAATTATCTTGTACTTAGTTTCATAAGAGACTATGTGTACCATGGGCTGCCAGCAGCACACAATTTTGTGGGAGGATAGTGTGAAATATGTATTCTTTGTTCATAGGAAGAATACTACAAGAATAATATAATTCATGCATATCTGGGGGATAAGGATAAAATTCTATCTTATATAAAAATACAAAGATGTATTGGTATTTATATATAAACATATTTTATAAATATAGCTATCTATATATAAATAATAGAAGCATAATCACAAATTGACCCAATGGCTGAAAAGCAGAACGACTGGTGGATGACCATGCTATGACACACACTGGTGCCAGACCAGCCGAGGTGGGTGCGATGAGGTTGGTCAGGGGACCCCGCTGTTGCCTCATGATTGCCCTTCAGAGGGAGCCCCAGGCCACCAGCCAGCAGGGTGATCAATCAAGGGAGGGAGGACGCAATTGATTGTTCCAAAGAGGGAGGCACAGGCCCCCAACTGGTGCTGCTGCAGTAGGGGGGTGGGGTTTCCCTCTGTGGGGTGAGCACAGGGTTCCCAGACAGAGGGCACAGGCTGGGCTGAGGGACCCCCCCTTGAGTGCATCAATTTCGTGCACTGGGCCTCTAATATAAACATATATATATATCCTATATAATAAAAGAGTAATATGCAAATTAACCATCACTCTGGGACAAAATGGCACCCATAACCACAAGATGGCAGCACCCAGTCCCTCTCAACCCCCCGGAGTGCCCCAGTTCGGGGGAGGGGGAGGCACGAGAGCCCCTGCGTGAGTGGCCTAATGGAATGCTGCCCAGAGGCCCTTCTGACCCTTTATGAAAAAATAAAAACAAGTTCCTTTGCCATGGAGTGATCCGCTCCACACACACCTGAAGCCTTAAGGTCTCAGCCTCGGAAGCTCCCGTGCCCCCACAGAGTGAGTGCATCCCAGCAGCAGCCTCAGGCACTCAGCCTGGAAGAGCCCCTGCCCCCACGGAGTGATCGCTTCCCCCCAGCAGCCTTAGTGTCTCAGCCTAGGACTTGCCTGCACCCCCACAGAATGACTCACCACACACACACACCTGCAGCCCAGGGTCTCAGTCTCAGAAGTGTCAGCACCCGCCCTGGGCGAGTGATCCGTCCCCACTGGCAACCTCAGGGAGTCAGTCTCAGAACTTTCCTTGCCCTCAGCCCAGTGATTGGAGCGGGGAGGATGGGGAGGAGGGTATCTGGGCAAAGCTGCCCAGCAAACTTCTCTCACTGGGCAGAAACTTGTGACCAGGTTAGAGAGGTAAATGGGTTTTGTTTAAAATCTTTACAAACTGCAAAGGAAATATTTGAGGTAGAGTTTCACATCAGAAGTAATTTACAACTATTTTCTGAAGGCAAATTGCTACACTGCAGTTATATTACTACAGAGTACCCTGTGGTCCGGAGGTCTCCACAGTGGCAGTGTGGGTGCTCCCTGCCCTGGTTCCTTAGCCCCTCGGGCTGGGCTTGAACCCACCCAGGAAGGCCTTTTCCCCTACAGTTTTCACCAAGGCAGGCAGATTTTTAAAACATAAATAAGAAGTGAGACAGATTCAAGTACTGACGAATCTACCAGTGGAAAAGTTAAGAGAAAGAGAGGACAGAAAAGGAATAAAAGAAGAAAAGAAAGGACAAAAGATGAAACAGAAAAAGAAAAAGAAAGAAGGAAAAAAGGAAGAAACAGCCACATGATACCATCTTTCCAAGATCTCATGAAATTCCTATTTAACGAGTTTATTTTATGACACTTGTAGTTTACATTTACATTTTTACTGGTTTGTCAAGACCATGGCAGGTACAGTGTTCAATATGTTAAAGAAAAAACCCTAATAAAGAGGGAATATGCAGGGGAGGGCAGTTAGGCGCAATCGGGCTGGCAGGGAACAGTTAGGCATCGATCAAGGTGGCAGGAGAATGGTTAGGGGGTGATCTGGCTGGCAGGCAGAAGTGCTTAGGGCCAATCAGACAGGCAGTGTGGTGAGTGGTTGGGAGCCAGCAGTCCTGAATTTCGAGAGATGTCTAACTGCTGGTTTAGGTCCTGATCAGGCCTAAACCAGCAGTCAGACATCCCCCAAGGGGTCCCAGATTGGAGAGGGTGCAGGCTGGGCTGAGGGAACCTCTGCCCAGTGCATGAATTTCATGCACCGGGCCTCTAGTGTGTGTGTGTGTGTATGTGTGTGTGTGTGTGTGTGTATGAAAGCCTAAGCAACTGGCCAACCAGCCAACTGACCGGTAGCTATGACACACACTGACCACCAGGGGGCAGACGCTCAATGCAGGAGTGGAAACTACAGGCATGGAAACATGGAACAAATTGATGAATCTCAGAGGGAAAGGGGAAGGGTAGGAAGAGATTAACCAATGATCTTATATGCATACTAGAGCCCCAGTGCACAGGTTCATGCACCATGGAGTTCCTCAGCCTGACCTGTGGGGATTGGGCCAAAATCGGCTCTCCGACATCCCCCGAGTCGTCCTGGATTGTGAGACGGGGCAAGCCAGGTTGAGGGACCCCATCAGTACATGAATCCATACACTGGGCCTCTAGTATATAAATATATAAGCTATGTGTGTATATATACATATGACTGTGAATATGTATATATGTACATAAATATGATAATGTGAGTTTGCGTGTGTGTATAAATAATACATTTTGTATATTTGCCAAAGATATTTTATGTAGGAATGACTTTCAAGTACATTGAAATATGTTTAGAAAACCATCAGTCCAAACCAAGGAATCACAATCTCAAGAGAACCCTACATTTTATGATGCTCACATTGTTGAGTTACAACGAACACTTTTCTCTGGTTTTAAAAACCAGATAGGATACTCTGGTGATATCTGCTTGCATTTGCCTTTCTGTAAAAGTATTTCTTGCCTTAGCCAGTTTTGCTCAGTGATTAGAGTATTGGCCTGAGGACTGAAGGGTTGTAGGTTCATTCCTGTTAAAGGGCATGTGCCTCAATTGCAGGCTTGAACCCCAGGGCACGTGCAGGAGGCAATCGATGTCTCTCTCACATCATTGTTTCTCTCTTGGCCCCATCCCCCCACCTCACTTCCACTCTCTCTAGAAAAAAAAAGTATATCATAAGATTAGACATTTTAACCTGCTTGGCCACAGTGGCTCATGAGTACCTAATGGCCCTGATTGATTTGTTTTGGTGGCAGCTACTATATTAGGTTATATCTTTAGTTTAACTTGGTTTAATAGTGTACATTTAAACATTCTGTCCTCATGTTTCTGTTTTTGATTTTATGAGTAATAAGTTAAAACATTATTTCAAAGTTGAAAGCAGACAGAGCTACACATGAAAAAAGAATGTTTTATCGCAGTAAGGTGGGTGGGTATGAGGAATGTGTAGTGCCAGGGTTAAGTGCAGTGTCTCCAAAGCCCGATGGAGCAGGTTCACACTCTGCTTACTGTGTCCTGCGGGATTTGGACAAGTTGCATCCATTCCTCATTTTTCTCAAATATAAACAAAAGCAGCAATAAAACCTACTTCCCTGGATTTTGGCAGAATTAAGTGAAGCATGTAACAATGTCCTTAGTATTTTGTTTTTGGTTACTAACAACAATCAAAAATGAACTCTAATTGGTTGAAAGAATCTAGGGGATTTATTGACTTATCTGAAATATTCGGAAGTAAATGGAATTTAGGTATGGTTTGACCAGGGCTCTGTCTGATTTTTTTTCTGTGTTCTACTTGTTTTTGACATTTGTGTACCATGGGGGGATGTCAGACTTTATTTCCATGCTGAATTCTCTCAGAGTAGCTACAAAAAGCAAATGGGGCATATTTGTTCCTTCACCTCTCAGAGGAGGGAGATAGAGTTTCACTTTCGTAATCATTGAACAAAATTCTGAGTGGACCATCCCTGCACAGGTCTTGTAGCCAAGGCATGTCATAGGCTGATTAGCTCATGCAGACTGCCTCTGAACCACTGTTGTGGGAATGATGGGATTTCCCTGAATAACTTAAACATATTTCTCAACCCTCCAGGTAGGGGCGGGGGTCACACTCAGTGGAGTCACAAGGCTGCGAAACAGTGAAAGGTGGGTGGGGTAGTTTTGGGAAGGCAACCATAATATTTTCTACCATATTTCATAAATATCTGTTATAATTACTAATATGTAATAATTATGAACAATAATATTATAATAATGATAGGATTACTTTATTTGCTCACAGGGTAGATTATTGGCCCTCACTTTGTTCCTAAATGCCAGAGGGCAATGAGGTAAAATCTTCGCTGACTTTTCTGTTTGGCTTCTGGGTTACCCTGTGTCTTTCAGCTTTCTGTATTTGTATAACATAGCACGATCATTGGGGGTAGTAATGTGGTTTTTACCTCATACTGTCATGGGCGGGAAGCAATTGCCTCTGTCTTTCCTCTTATTATAATGCCGTTTTTAAGGTGTGAAAATCTGCGATGGTCATTTTCCCATTTAACTCTCAGCCTTTCCTGGCTCCTCTGCGATTTGCTCGGCTTGCAGGGGTTCCACTCCTGGAACCTACTTTGCCTGGGCTCCCTGGCCACTTCCCGTGGTGTCTTCAGCTACACTTGTGTCTCATTTGGGATTCTAGCTCCCGTCTGGCGGTTCTGGCCTTGGCTTCGGTCTCCCTTCTCCTGTGGTGTGTAGCCCAGCTGCTGTGGCTAAACTTTGGCTATCGCGTTTGCCTTCTCAAATCTCTCAACGCCGTTGTTACTGAGGCCTCATGTTAAATTCCCCTCTATTGAGTTACCTGGCGTGGGCTCTATTGTTGCCTTGATCGTAGGTGATAAAAATCATTGAAGTTTAAAATCCTGAAATGCTGACCTTACTAATGACCTTTTCCAGGAAAGAATATGTGATTTTTTTCCCTAAAAATATAGATTTCTTGATTAAAAAATGTGATAGGGGCTTCTTCAAAATCTATAATTTCTATGGTGATTTAATTACTTAACATCACAAAGGTATTTGTTGAGATACATTAAAATCAACCATAAGCATTTTATTTGCAAATCACTGTATTTTGACTCATTGTGATCAAATTCCATTCTTGGGCCATATTTGAAATAAAATTGTAGATATCTGTTTTAGGAAAAGTCAGTTATTGAGGTGGGAAACCATATTCTTCTCATCAAGGGTTGGGTAGTTTATTGAAAAGTACTTTCATAAACCACACAAAATACGACAGTTGACAGCGTCTGATAGCTGGATTGTTTTTCAGATGACTGAGATTTTGCCCATTTGTCTTAGTGATGAATTGTTTGTTCACTGGAAGAGAAATTCACCGGGACTGGGTTAGGTCAAAATAAGTAAATAAGAGAAAATGATTGGAAAGACAACAGCGGACTCAGGCAGAAAGTGCATCTGGGTCTCTGGTCTGTGGAGGAACCTGGAAGCAGTCAGGGTCCAAGCCCTCACAGCTTAGCTTCTCCCTGGGCCTCTTCATTCCGCTCTCCATGCCCAAAGGCTCAGGACAGATGCTGACTCGCCGGGCCTGGGCCATGTCCCCCACAGTGCAAGCACACTTGCCCAGGGAGTGTGGTCTCATGGTCCATTTCCTTCTCAGCAGCCTGGTGGGAGCAGCCAGATTTGCCAATGTGTCCACTGTGGCGCTTGTTTTTAAAAAAATATTGGCCTTTTCTGGTGCCATAAAATATTTTTATAGTATATTATAAAGTCATAAAAATAATATTTGAATAGAATTTAGTCATTTCTCAAAGACATATGGTGCTATTCACCAGTATAGCAATGTCTGTCCTGCTAACAGATGACCTCAGGTGGCTATTTGTGTTGATATGTGTGGTAGGAATTTTATTGATGTTTTAATGTTTTGATTTCTTCTTTCTTGCCAGATGTCACTTATCATTGTTGATGGGTATTTGCCATTTCTAATTTGTTACTGCTAGAAACCAAGTAACCTTTATTATAATTGCATATAAAGTAGAGTTAATTAAATTTTAGTGAGAAGGTCTTTGTCTCCACGGAGAAAACTCCTGGGCCTAAGGGCATGCACTTTGTAATCTTATACTTCGGACCATGTGTGACAGGGGAAATCGCTTGGTTAAATAACTGTGTTTAATGTACTTGGAGTCACTTCATGGAGGCCCCTGAGTCACTGCATTTTCACATCTATTTCTGTAATTCCATTGCAATGGTCTCTGTTGAATCAAACACTTAATGTTTGCGGTGGGTAGAATTATAGCTCCCTCAGATGCCCAAGTCCTAGTCCCTAGGATATGTTACCTTACATGGCAAAGGCACCCTACAAATGCGCTTCTGGTGGCACACCTTGAGAAAGGGGGATTACCCAGGATTTTCACGGTGGGCTCAACCTAAAAGAGGATTTTCTTGTTCTGGCTGGTGATCTCAGTAGTTAGAGCATTGGCCATGGAAGGGTTTGATTCCCGGACAAGGGCCTGTACCACGGTTGCAGGTTTGATCCCTGGCCTGGGGCTCAGAGGGGAGGCAACCAGTTGATGTGTCTCTCTCACATTGATGTTTCTTTCTTTCTCTCTCTCTCTCTCTCTCTCTCTCTCTCTCTCTCTCTCTCTCTCTCTCTCTCTCTCTCCCCACCCCCCACCACCACCCTTCCACTCTCTCTGAAAAACAATGGAAAAAATGTCCTCAGGTAAGGATTAGCAACAACAACAACAAAAAAACAACAACAGTTAAAAAGAAGAGGATTTCCTTCATTGAAGGCCAGTCAGGGACAGGCCTGAAAGAAAAGCGGAGATGAGGTGTGGGAGTTAGTACGGATGGATAGCTATTGCTAGCCAGGAGTTAAGGAATGCAGGTGGCCTCTGGAACCTGGAAATGACCCCAGTGGCAGCCAGCAAGGAGATGGGGGCCTCATCCTATAACTGCCAGGGAGTGAGTTTTGACATCAGCCTGTGTGAGCAGGAGGACTGATTCTCCCCTAGAGCTCCCAGAGGGAACACAGCCCGGATGACCCCTTGGTTTCAGCCCTGGGAGTCCCACACCACATTTCTGAACTACAAAACTGCAAAACTGGTGGTGTTTAAAGCCACAACATTTGTGGCAACTCATTATGGCAGCAAAACAAAACAAACTAATACAATGCCCAAATCATTATTTTTTCCCAATAAGTTGGAGATTCTTTAAATTATGATCTTCTTATCCCAAGCAGCTTTGGGCAGAATTTCTATTGCCTTGAACCTGGGGAGGCCTCTGTGACTGCTTTCCAACAATGGAATTTGGCAGAAGGAATTCTGCATGACTTTCGAGACTGCATGTTGCTTCATGAGTGCGTGAGCAAATGCACGTGTGTGTGTGTGCGTGTGTGTGTGTGTGTGTGTGTGTGTGTGTGTGTGTGTAAGAAGTCTTGCACCAAGTGGCTGCCATGTGGACAGATCACTTGGAGTGACCACTTAAAGATAGAGAGGGATGCTCAGGGCCCCACACATTCCAGTCACCAGCTTCTTAAGTTTTCTCAGTCTGGGCACCAGAGTGAAGAAGCCTGTAAGATGACCCCAGCCCCCACCATGTGCCTATGGTCATGGAAGGAACCTGAGCAGGAATTTTCTAGATGATGCCAGTCAATACCAGATTCATGAATAACATCAGTTATTATTTTAAGCCGCCCTTTTGGAATGATACCTTTTAAAAAAATATTTTTTATTGATTTCAGAGAGGAAGAGAGAGGGAGAGAGAGATAGAAACATCAGTGATGAGTGATAATCATTGATTAGGCTGCCTCCTGCCCCCTACTGGGGATGGAGCCTGAAACCCGGGCAGGTGCCCTAACCGGGAATTGAACCATGACCTCCTGGTTCATAGGCCAGCTCCCAGTTACTGAGCTACACTAGCTGGGCTGGGATGATATTTTTATATAACAAATAACTGGGAAATATATCCATCTATGAGTGTAGTTTTAATGGATTTATACAAAGTCGTGATTTCAATCTAGGTGTAAGAAAATTCACATGCCCATTATTTAGTCCATAATTACACTGGGTTGAAGACAACAGCTCCCTTGCCAGTGCTAACTCAGTTTTGCTCTCAGTTATCTAAGCTGTTCTCTACTCTGCATTTTCTAACGACTGCAGCACGTCTGAGGTTCCCTGTGCTCTCCGTGCCCAGCCACGTGCCGTGGAGTGGAGCATGCTTTCAGTTTTCACAATCACAGTTTTATTTCCTGCCTCAGCTCACTGATGGAAGACCATTCAGACTTTATTTTTCGCTCAACACCTGGGAGACCTGGAATTGGCCTTCTGAATCCATTAGTAGGTTCTTGGAGTGAATTAGATGGATCTGTTTTCAATTTTTATTGATTAAGGAGAAACAATGGAACAATATTTAAAACTCAATCCAACTAAAACTTGCTTTCCTACTCCTTTATGTAGCTTATAATATATAGCTTAGAATATACTTCTGCAGTTTTTGAAATTTTCTTGCGGATGTGTCGCACTCAATCATGAATAACAATGGAAAACTTGCATTTCTCTTGTGTTATCTGAGAATATATTATATAATATGGTGAGAGCATTAACAATCCCTTATTTTAATTGCAGCTTATTTTGTGAATTCTGCTATATCCTTCCTTTTCAATTTCAAATCTTATAAATCATACACGAGAAGACTGGGGATTTAGAATGTTTTAATATCTCGGTGAAACAGAATAATAAAAATTACAGAACTAAAGGAGATGCGAGGGAACATCTAATCGAATCCTAACATTTTTAGATGTGGCATCATTAATCCAAAGAAACTGAATTAGCTGGTGGCAGGGCCAGAATTAGAAAATTCATTTATCTGAGTGTGCCCAAGATATTCTCCTGTGAGGCACGTGGGGACTTGGGGTTGCTGGTGGCACTGCTGCCTTATTAGTCTGCAGAACCCAACAAGCAAAATGTTCTTCGAGGTCATTTGTTTATTGAGCTCTCAGGAGAAGCAGCCGTGACATAATTAGCCATTGAAAAAAAACCTGGATCTTTAAAATGAATGAATCTCTGTACTTACATTGCTAGTGTGGCTGGACACTATATTTTAAAATGCTGTTTTTTTCTTCCTTTGGGTTCCCCGTTGCTTTTAGTCTGTCTTCACCCCTCCTCAACCCCTCCCCCCGACACACTTCCCATTACTCAGCAGTTAGGTACCACAGGCTCGCTGTCTCAGGGGAGAGATGGACAGCAGAAAGCAGGCCAATAGGGGCCATTTCTATTCTTTTTACTTGTAAAAGTCCAGGCTCTCATTTGCCACGAGTTAAGCAGCTTCAAATTCAGGATCCATTATGACTACAACTTCCCAAATCCAGTGTCTCCTTATGAGTAAACAACATGTCCTTTTATAAGGGAGATGTTTGTTATGAGAAAAATAATCAACCCCAGGCCCTTTTTGCTTTTGCAAAATTTAAAGTAGAATATGAACATCTATGCATACAGGCGTCTGTACAAATGTATTCAGCCGAGGGATTCTTTTATGTTAGGGGGTTGTGCCTCTCCGTGCTACGCTACTGTTTTGCAGTGGATTTCGTGTTGAAGCTTAGTTCTCAAGTCTGACCGTACTTAAATTTATCTTACGCATTTCATGTTTCATATTAGTGACTGTTATTTTACTCTTTGTGCTTCTGTATTGTTGTAATCAGTTGGGCTGCTATAGCAAATCACCACAGACTGGGCGGATGAACAACACGTTTATTTCTCCTGGCTCTGGAGTTTGGGAAGTGCAAGATCAAGGTGCTGGCAGAGTGGTGTCTTAGATTCTCTTCTTGTCATGTCTTCACGTGGCGGAGAGCAGAGAGAGTGGAAACAAGCTTTCTCCCATCTCCCTTAGCTAATCCTGCCGTGAGAGCCCCACTCTCATGCCCTACTTAGCTCCCACAGGCCCCATCTCCAAGTACCATAACTTCGGAGATTAGACTCTCAGCATATGAACGTCAGGGGGACACAAACGTCAAGGCCATAGCAAGCATCTTTTTTTTAAAAGGAATGATTTTAGCACTTTGAATTATTTCAGTATTTATTTTTAAGGCTTTTGTCTGGCAGTTCCTAAAATGAATAAACCAGAGGCGAATTCCTGCTCAGTGGCCTGATGTTATTGGCTGTCTTAGCATCTTTACATGGTTTTAATATCTGAGTTTGGAAGCACATTCTGTGTAGGATTTTTTTTTTTTTTCTTTTTTGGTTTCTGTGTTTCCTCTCATTCCCTCTCTTCTCTAACGCTCACCCTGCCTCTCTGTGGTTTGGGGGTGGACTCCTCCAGGTCCTTACAGGCCTATTGCTAAGCCCGGTTACTTTAATGTGGACTTGCTGCTTCTGAAGCTGTTGGCGTCAGGGACAGTTCATCATCAGAGCCGGGGAGTGGCTTTGCTGGCCCTGGTGTCCTCCTTGGCACTGCTGCCTGCCAGGGGTCCCAGTCTCAGTTGGTGCTAGTGCATTTGTACTCTACAGTTCCGGGAGCAGCCAACACGCTGCGGGTCTCGAGTCTAGCTAAAATCAAGGTGGTGATAGGGCTGCATCCATTCCTGGAGGACCTCAGGGATGACTCTCGCTTCCTTGCTTTTCCCAGCTGTTCCAGGCTGCCCTCTTCCATTGTCTCCTCACCTCTTCCACATTCAAAATCAAGGACAACCAGACAAGTCCTTCTCCTGCCACTTCACTCTGACAGTGGCTCTTCTGCCTTCTGGTCCATGTTTAGGACCCTGCTCATTACACGGGGGCCACCCAATACCTCAGGACGACCTCTGTATTTTAAGATCACCTGATTAGCAGCCCTAGTGCTATCCTTGCCCTTAATTCGCCTTTGCCATGTAATGTAAGCTGTCCAAAAGTTCGAGGAATAGGATGTGGGCACTTTGCGAGGCCGTTATTCTGCCTTCCACCCTGGGGTACAGGGATGGCCTTGAGGGCCCTTCCACTCACCCTGGTTTACAGCTGTGTGCCTGGGCCCAGTCCCATTGATCCCAAGCTGTTTTCACCCTGGAGACCAGCACGCTGAGATCTTAACACCCTACTCATGTTGGGTAGTTGTTTTGTTTGTGATTCAGAGAGCTGTTTATTCTGGATCATGTATATCTTTGTGATTTTCTGTTTTTCCATTTGATTTTTCTTAAGAGTCCAGAGCAGTGATAGTTATAAAGTATGAATCTGCCTTGTCACCTGGATGTGAAAGTCCTCAAATTCTGATAGTAGCTTAGCCTAGAGCACTCAGATGCATCCTTAGAAAAACGTAAAGTACTTGGCAAATTGTCAAATAGGAGCAATATATGAATGTTGAATTAGTTTCCTTGGGCTACCATAAACAGAGTAACACAAACTAGGTGTCTTCAAAGGGGATACATTTGCTGTCCTACAGTTGTGGATGCCAGAATCTAAAATAATGGTGTCAGCAGGGTCGTGCTCCTTCCCAAGGCTCCAGGGAACACTCTTTCCTTGCTTCTTGTAGCTTCTGGTGGCCCCTGGAATTCCTTGGCTTGAGGTGACATCACTGGGCTCTCTGCCTCTGTCTTTATATAGACTTCTTCCCTCTGTGTGTCTCTTCTGTATCCCGGGTCCAACTCTCTCTCTCCTTTCTCTTGTAAAGACACCAGTCATTGGATTTAGGATATATCCTAATGCAGTATAATCTTAATTTCATTTCACCAATTTCCAAATAAGGTTATATTCATAGATAATAGGGTTAGGAATCAAAAATATCTTCTGAGGTGACATAATTCAACCCACAATGGATATCTATATATCTATATATCTATATATCTATAATCTATATCTATATCTATGTCTATATCTATCTATCTATCTATCTATCTATCTATCTATTTATATTTAATGCATATTTGTTTTGTTTCCCCATTTAAAGTGGACACTCATGCCCAGTTTGTGTGGTGGAGCTCGGCCCATGTACCAGGAGGTCAGGATTTGATTGCTGGTCAGGGCATATGCCCAGGTTTCAGGCTCGATCTCCAGTAGGGGGCATGCAGGAGGCAGCCGATCAATGTTTGTCTCTCATCAATGTTTCTATCTCTCCCTCTTCCTTCCTTTCTCTAAAATAATAATTTAAAAAATCAATAAAATAATAAAGTGGACATTCACTACAGGACTGAGTCAGTTGTTTCTTCCACGTTCCCCTGCCCCAGTGTTTTCTAGAGAGTAGCTGCTCCATAAACATCTTCAGATCGACTGGCGGATTTTGCCATGAGGTGCTGACCCTTCCAAGATCTGCCACAGGCAGAGGGAGAACGGAGTTAACAGCATTTCCCAAAACAACTGTGCATGTAGATTCTTACTGCAAAGAAATGCTGTATCAGGGGAAGGCTTGTGGAGTGCAACAGGAAAGAAAGGAAGGAACGCAATCCTAGAAGACATTCGGAAAGTAAATAGATTGGCTGTACCTTTGAGGTGGTGGGAATGACATTTCTAAGCATGTTGTTAAAGCTGAAAACCAAAATGAAACACCTTAATAGATTTCACTGCCTTTTTGTATTTCATTGTGTCAAAGAAGATTATTACCAACGTTAAAAGCAAAGGACAAAGCAGGGAAACAAAAGCAGTCAGGTTAACGGATGTGTGCTCAGCCCTGAGTGATGTGGTGATAACATAAACTTGGGAATTTTTCCATTAGGAAACTATTGGTATTGCTATAGTGTGAAGGATACTCATTTTTAGTTTAATAAGACATGATGCTTCAATCTGACCCAGGAAAAATAAACTAATAATGCTTCACTGTGATTGCAAATTTTATCTTATCTTTTAAAACCATGACTGTTTGAAAATCAAGACTGTTTTTCCAAAAATTATATGTGTATGGATGTGTGTAAAACCACATTTCATTGAATTTTTATTAAGGTAAGATAAAGCAAAAAATAAATATTCTTATGGGAGTGGAGAGATTAGATCACGTTTAAAAGTTATTTAAGCTGACTTGATACAAATTTCACTGTTTATAGAGCCTCTTTTATTTGAGACAAAACTGCAAAGTAATAATTGCCTCTTTTCACTCTGTTTATGAGGTGTTTCAGTTTGGCTTTATGTGCGAAGAAACTTAGAATTCCTGTGGAAAAGGTACATTTCTCAGCCTCTGTCTCCCTTCTCTACCCCTCCCTCGTGTTTTTTTCCTTCTTTGCCCCTTAGCCTGGCCCAGCTGCTTTCCAAGGCACTGCTGCTGCCTTGGGAATCAGAGGAGCTGGGAGCTCACGCTGAGGTCTTATCCAGCAAGAGCTGTGTCAAGACCCTCTGCCAACAATCTCATCACATCCTTTTAAATGAGGGCTCTGCTGCAGGATCCAGAAGGGAGAGAGGAGTCTGATAAAGCCAGAGCAACACTTATGCTGCCTAAGGTGCTTGTCTCCCTGCCCCCGACCCCCACATCCCAAGAGCATCTCTGTTCATCATCAGGTGGCTTAGTTCCTTGATGTTGGTCTGATGGGGCAGGTCCCAGACCTGAGCACAGGTCCTCCATCCCCTGGCCAGGCCTCTGCACTCCACTGTACTACGGAGCATAGGACAAGCCTCCACCTTATGAGCAGTTCTTAAAATACCAAAGGGAGCCTGGCCAGTGTTGCTCAATGGTTGAGCATTGACCTATGAAGTAGGAGGTGACTGTTTGATTCCTAGTCAGTGCACATGACTGGGTTGCAGGCTCTCTCCCCAGTATAGGGGCCATGCAGGAGGTACCCAATCAGTGATTCTCATCATTGATATTTCTATCTCTTCCTCTCCCCTCCTCTCTCAAATCAGTACAAATATATTTTTTCAAAAAAAGAAGATGCCAAAGAAAGTGGGGAGAGTGCTAATCACAGAGGCCATGATGCACATACTTAGTTGCATACAAGTTGTACACCTCCTGAAACTAGATGACAGACAGAAATGTTAGTGAGATGTTTCTATGTCCTTAATGTCTACAGTTCATGGCTACTTTGTTGTTACTCCCAGGGTGTGATCTTTCTCAAGGTAGGAAAAATCCAGAAACTTGGGTTAGAAGCAGTACAGATGGTGGGGTGCCCACTGGTCCAAGGAATGGGAATGGACATTGTATTTCAGAGCAGGGGTGGGGAACAGTCCCAGGATATTCTCATGTTCAGTTACACTCTGTGCTTTATGGTAACAATCACTGCAGCGTTTGGCAGTCTATGTCAGCCATGTCTGTGTGTATGAACTGACTGGTGGGTGTAAGCAAACATGTAGATTCTCTGGTTTCAACACCTGAATGATTTTGGTTCAGTGAGTCAGCTTAAATAACTTTTAAACATGATTTAATCTCTCCACTCCCATCAGAATATTTACTTTTTGCTTTATCTTACCTTAATAAAAATTCAATGAAATGTGGTTTTACACATATAATTTTTGGAAAACCAGTCTTGATTTTCAAACAGTCATGGTTTTAAAAGATAAGATAAAATTTGCAATCACAGTGAAGCATTATTAGTTTATTTTTCCCAGATCAGATTGAAGCATCATGTCTTACTAAACTAAAAATGAGTATCCTTCACACTATAGCAATACCAATAGTTTCCTAATGGAAAAATTCCCAAGTTTATTTTATCACCACATCACTCAGGGCTGAGTGATCAGTTAACCTGACTGCAATTGAAAAATAAAATTTAAAAATGCAGATTCCTGCAGTTGATATTCAATATTATTTCATATTAGTTTCATGAGGAATATGTATTTTTTAAAATGAGTGCATCCTAGAAACCATCTCGTGAGTGAGGTGTGATTTCTATTCTTTAAAGAAGTGAGGACACTGAGGCATAGGGACATTCATTTATTTGCCTAAAGTTGCTTCCAGGTCAATAGGTCGAACTAAGATTGTACTCCAGTTCTAATGCCAAGGCTTGTGTTGTTAACCTCTGGAACTACCACAGTGCGTGCGAACAGTCTCCCTGTTGTTGAATTGTAAAGTAAACACAGAATAATAAAGAGCCCTTTTTGCTGAGCCTTGAGCCTGTCACAGACTTGACCTTTGTATGATCTTGAGCATGGAAGGCCTGAGAGACTGAGGGGGCCTTGAACACCAGAGGACGACACAGTTGCTGCCTCTTTGGAAAGCTGAGCAGAATCAGCCGAAAAAGAGGTTGATGGTGAACTTGGAGCTACCAGTGGTCTGGGCTCACTTATACTATTTGGATGGAATCCAACAAACTTGAGGGATCACTACGGTCCCTAAAAATCAGAAACAGACTTGAGGTTCAGCATTCAGCACTTGGTCCATGCCTGCTTCCATGTATTCCACCCTCTTGACCTGCCAACCCTGGACTGACTGACTTTGACTCTTCCTTGTAAATGTGTAGTATTTAATTTGGGAGTCATACCCTTGCCTTCCCCATGGCCTAGGAGACAATCTCCACAGGGCCTGGTCTGCCTCGTAAAGCCTCTGTAAGAAGACATCCCACATGTTGTTGGAGCAAGTAAGGATATTTGAGGTTCATGAAAATTTGAGTGAATCTAGTTTATGTCTGAAACTTTAACATGTAACACTTATTCAAGAAATTATTTCTAATAGGTATGACTGACCGACTAACTAAATGTATGTGTGGTATTATCTTACCTCTTCTTGCTGGTAAGACTTGGGAATAACAAGGAACCTTCTATGCATAGAAAAATGGCAAAAGACTGAGGTTATTTTGCAAGGAAAAGGCACAGACCTGATTGAACATCATTTTTCAATGGTGTGAACAAAAACCTGAATGAGGAAGACTCTACGGAGAAGGAGTGCTAGGTGTGCCTGGAAAGAGAGCTGTGACGATGGATGGCCCAAACCTCGAGCTGACATTGGGCCTGTGGGGAAGAGGGCCCAGG
>PVJC01033861.1:0-19132 GCA_004026665.1 Murina feae
CCCCTTTTCCTTCCTTCCCACCTTAATTTTTTTCTTCACTTCCTCCCTCTGACCTGCTTTGCTCCCTCCCCCATTCCTTCCTTCTTCCCATTCTCCTTTTAAGCTCTACCAACTCCCCCTTTATAACTTTTCTTCCCTCCCTCTTTTTCTCTCATCCTACCTTTGCCATACATTCTTTTCTACTTACTTCCACTGTTTTGATACCTATCTACTTACCTAATTATCCACTATCATTTATCTTTTTTTCTTTTCTGACTTCTACTTTTAAAATCTGTCCCCAGTACACAACTATATTTGGTCTTCATTATAGACCCTACAGTTCCCTCATACATCCTCTTTTTTTTAACACTGCTGTCCACTGACTCTTTTATAAAGTTCTTCCCTCCATCCTGATCCACCCCTCCTCCACCTGGTTACTTCCCCCCAAACTCTCCCTGGCTGATGCTCCCTCCATCTGCCCCCTGCCCATCTCTCCCTCTCCTGGTTCCTGGGGGTTCACCCCAGCTCTGAAGGGAGACGGGCCTCTCACAGGAGACCCCTGCCTGGAACTGATCGGAGGCCCTTGCTGGGACCTGGATGGCCGGCTCCTGGCCCTGCGGCTGTGGCCTGGGAATAGACCGACCGTGGGCTAAGCCTCTGTGTGTGCTTGCCCCTGCGATTGATCTATTCCCAGGCCCAGCCACAGGGGTGGGGGCTTGCCTGGCCAGCTCTCGGCCCTGCAAGCCGCCACCGCCACCCGGAACCGACTGCAGCCTCGGGGCCTGCTCGCTCCTCCCGCCCTGCTCCTCTTGCTAGTCTGCCCTGCTGGACCCCAGTGTGCGGTGGGCCTCTGCAATCTTGGCTGGGCTAATTTGCATACAGTTGCTCTGATTGGATGGTGGGCGTGGCTTATGCATCCCAAAGAGATGGTTAATTTTAATATTATGCTTTTATTAGATTAGATTCATACAGAAGTATTCCAGAGTGGAGTATTCTGTTGTTTTCAAGTTATTTTCATATAGTTCAGGAAAAAAAGTGTGTTTGTGTGTATGTGTGCACACACGTGTGTGTTAGGAATATCTGAATATTATTTATTCTGTTATTTGAACTTTTCTTTAGATTGAGAATTTTCAAAATAAGGAGGTGGGTAGGGTGTGGGGGGCGGGACATAGACCCACAAAAGTGTCTACAGGCAGGAGCTGACCTATAGGGGTTGCCATTTTCTATCCTTTCCCTAATAAGATATTTTTGATCTGACCTTTGCTAAGGAAATAACCTTTTTATACATCTGTAGTCTGCTCAGGACTGTTACTATCCCCAAGGTAGGGGAAATATCTTCTTCCTTGAATAACTTTGGCCTCATCTAGATAGGAGAAGCTCAAAGCCAAATGGCGGCACCTAGAGGTACACAGACAAATGAGGCTGGACCGGAGGGGAGGAATTCCTACCGAATGGGTAGGAGTGAGATGCATAACTGACTCCCAGGAAAACGCCATCTTGAAAGGTTGCTGTGAGGAATTCATTCGATATTATGTGACAGAAATACACGACAAATGCCTTCCTTTATCTCTTTTACCATTCATCCTTCGGTTTGCATAAATGACTCCAGAAATTCCTTGTAGAGCTATGGTTCCATTACTCAGAGTCCAGGACCCATCTGATCTGGAAACCCTCCTCAAGGTATTTACTTTCAGAACCCAGGACCATGCCCAGCATGCAACGGTCGCTCAGAAGCAATGGTGGAAAGAAGGAGCCGATGTTTATCTACCGATGCCCATTGCTGGACAAAGGAATCTACATTTTACATCATCTTAATTAATGGTTGGGAAGGGGCTTGTGTAAGATTGCCGGCGCGAGTTGGGGAGATGCTGAGAGATTTTATTTTTGGTATTCAGTCCCAGGCTCTGATCCCCACTGGGCCACAGGGCCGGTTCATCCTGAGGAATATAGAAAAGCAACACTCGGGTTTCAAGTTGGTCATAAATCTGCTTTCCCGAGTTATCATTTTTATCTGCCTACTTCTGTCTCCCCCGGGTTTGAAGGAAGTGCTTTACCTTCGAGATGACTCACTGCTCTGGGCCACCAAGGGCTTTGAAAGCCACACAATAGAAGTTCCATTTCACCCCTCCCCTCTCCCCCCCCCCCCCAATTTATAATTATGGAGGAAGCTGGGTGTTGGCTGGGGGTTATCAATGATCTCCCAGAATTCAGCCTTTGTTCCCCAGGTGTCCATTTTTCAAAGCCTCACACTGAAGTCCCTGAAAATCGCTGCCCCTGAGGAAGCATTCGTCTTTGGTTTGGCATCTGTTGCGCTGTGTCCCTTTTCAATTCCCCTCTCTAATGTGGGATAAATGGCTCTGTGGGGCTTGGAATGAAGAGTTATATGTTGCAGCGCGTTTGTGAGTGTGCAGAAACCCTGCTCCCCGCCCCACACCCCTGGGTCAGAAGAGGGAGAATAACCAGTTGGGACAAATAAGCTTGTGTCCCCCACAAATTCACATGTTCGAGTCCTAACCCCCAGACTTCAGCCTGTGGCTCATTTGGTGACAGGGCTGGTGCACATGCAATGAGTTAAGATGAGGCCATCCTGGAGCAGGGGTGGGCTCCCAATGGAACACGCCTGGCGTCCCTGTAAAAACAGGAGGTTTAGAGCTAGACTCGCACATAGGGATAGCACCAGGGAAAGAGGATGGCAGGGTCTACAAGTCAACAAATGCCAGGGATTGCCAGCAGCCCCTGAGAAGCTGGGAGAGGGGCGGGGACAGCTATTCCCTCACAGTCCTCAGGCACTTGATCTCAGACTTCCAGCCTCCAGAACTGGGAGACAATATGTTTTTGGTGTTTAAGCCCCTCAGCTGGTGGACCTTGGTTACAGCAGCCCCAGGGAACTACTACAGAGGAGGTACCTATGACATCTGTCTAAGGGTCTGTATTTGCTTGGGAGACGCTATGTACAGTGGTTACATGCTTGGGTTTTTAGAACTAGATACCTTGAGTTTGAATTCCCCATCCGGTAGTCTGGGAAAATCACTTCTCTCTAGGTTTCCAGTTTCCTCAAAATAAAATGAGAGATAGTAGGGATGTAGATATGGTAGTACTGCCGTGAGGATTAAATGAGGTAATGTATTTAAACACGAGGCCAAGTATCTGACACATAGTAAGCACTTGCAGAGTGGTAATTATTATGGTTATTGTTAGTAATAATTGGCAACATTTGCTGAGTCCAGAAGAGATCTCTGCTACCTAGAGTTTTAAATTTCTCCTTAGACCACACTTAGCCAATGGTTGAAACTTCCCTTCTCTCTGACCCTCGCTCTTAAGGTTAATGGTCTGGGCTCCATGCCTTCTCTGTTCCCTTCCAAGGACTTAATATTTCGATCAAACAGGGCTTGTCATAATGGACACACAAGAAGATCCACTTAAACAAGTGAGAGATGGCTCTAGAAGCTGGGTGAGAATTAGGAGTGACCAGTTACCAGGACCATGTACTCATTCACATTCACAGATGTCTTGAAAGCCAGCCGGCGTGGTGCAGGATCTGACTCAGTGGTGGTGTTTCTTCTCTCTCCGTGAGCTGGGTGAGGAACTCAGCACAGTTCCACAACAGCCGCCAGTTACTGAAATGTCTGCCGGGCCTGGGCATTGCCTTAGAACCATTACCCCTTCAAATTCTGTAAGTTAGGGTATAACCCTCATTTTACAGATAAGGAAACTGAGGCACAGAGTGATTAAGTAACTGCTCAAGGCCACGTGTATGTACTTCATGGCAGAATCAGGATTTGCACTTGTTTCTCTCATACTCAGAAGATTCTAGTTCCTACAAGCCACTGCTGCAGGGCCACCAGGAGTCCAGGGCCCTCAGGTGCGTATTTGAAATAGATTGTAAGGAGACCCATTATAGAACCAATTGCTGGCATTTAACAAGCCAAAACAAGACCTGCCATGAGTTGTGGCTGGCGCAAAATGAGCCGTTTCCCCAGTGTTTCGACTCCATGACTGAACCTGAGATTGGTTTTATTTTTGTAATTGTCTGTAAGCTGTTAATCTGCCAGACATTATGGTGCAGGTGCGTTTTGCCAAGTTGTTCCTCGGGAGCATTTTGTTATGACAGTAATCACAAGTGTGACCCCTATCCTTTTATTCTGTTTATTCTCTCTCATTCCCTGTGATGAGCAGTGTTTCTGTAGTTTTCTAACCTGCTCCATCCTTATTTCTTTAGAGAGAGAATATTAATTAGTGATGCTAAGGAGGTGATTAGGTGCAAATAAATTTAAAAAATTTTAATTGACTCTATTAGGATGACATTAGTTAATAAAAGTGTGCAATTCTATAATACACCACTGGTTCACTACCCAAAGTCCAGTGTCCTTTCGTCATCATATATTTGACCCTGTTACCCTTTTTTACTTCCCTCTACCCCCTGCCCTCTGGTGACTATCATACTGTTGTTTCCGTCTATGAATTTTTATTTATCTTGTTTATTTGTTGCTTTTATATCTCACATATGAGTGAAAGCATATGGTTCTTGACTTTTTCATTCTGACTTATTTAGCTTATGATATTTTCAAGTTCTACTACCGTTGCCGCAAATAGCATTATTTCATCTATTCTGATGGCTGAGTCGTATTCCAGTGTATACTACTATATGTACCACATCTTCTTCATCCAATCACTTACTGAAGGACATTTTACTTGTTTTCATGTCTTGACCACCATGAATAATGCTGCAATGAACATAGGGGTAATATACAACTTTATAAATAACTAGAGGCCTGGTGCATGGATTCGTGCACAGGTGGGGGGCCCTCAGCCTGGCCGGCAAACTACCAGTTGGAGCATCTGCCCCCTGGTGGTCAGTGCACATCATAGCGAGCGGTTGAGCAGCCTTAGCATATCACTAGCATATCAAGCTTTGATTGGTTGAACAGACGACTGACTGACCTGACACTTAGCATATTAGGTTTTTATTCTATAGGATTGGTCAGGGCTTAACATAAAGGCCCAGGGAGAGGGGCATGGAAGTTTGGCTGTTGGAGTGCACTGATCACCAGGGGCAGCTTCTGTGTTGAAGATTTGCCTCCTGGTGATCAGTGCGCTTCATAGCAACTGGTCGACCAGTCATTCTAGTCGTTCTGATCGTAACGGTTGCTTAGGTTTTTATATTTATAGAGTGCTTTAAAAATTTCCTTGTAGATACCCAGAAGAGGCATGAACAGGTCATGTAGTAACTCTAATCTTGATTTCTTGAGGAACTGTTTTCCTAGTGCTGTGCCAATTTCTATTTCCGCCAGCAGTGTGTGAGGGTTCCTTTGTCTCCACAACCTTCCCAACACTTATTACTTGTCTTGTTGGCAATAGCCATTCGAACAGGTGTGAGATGATAGGTCCTTGTGGTTTTGATTTGCATTTTCTTAATAGATAATGAGTTAGCATCTTTTATCTGTTGGCCACTTGGATGTCTTCTTGGGAGAGGTGTCTGTCCATTTTTTAGAAATGGGATTGCTTTTGTTGTTGTTGCTGACTTGTATGAGATCTTTGTATATATTTTGTATATTAACCCCTCATTGGAGGTATTGTTTGCAAATATCTTCTCCCATTTGAATGGTTGCCTTTTTGTTTTGTTGGTTTCTTTTGCTGTTCAGAAGCTTTTTAGTTTGATACAGTCCCATTCATTTAGTTTTGCTTTTACTTTCCTTGCCTTTGAGGTCAAATTCATAAAATCATCTGTCAGGCTGTGACCCATAAGCTTGGTATTTATGTTTTCCTCTATGTATTTTATTGTTTCAGGTCTTATATTTAGGTCTTTGCTGCTGCAAATGAAATTTTGATAATGGAATTCCTGAAACTATCCCCCCAAGGAATCTTCTATTTAAGTCATCCAATTGATGTGATTATTAACATAAATAATAATTATAACAACATGCATGTTGCTACCTGCTCTCGTTGTTACTCATGGCAGATGCTAAACTTCTCTCCCCCTATTGGCCTCCGTTAAAAGTGGAAAGTAGGTTCTCATTTTACGTCTTATTTTCCTATCACTTTGCTTTGCTCGGCTCATTCTAAGCTTGGCAGCTGGACCCTTATAATAGTCCTTGTTGGACTTTTGGAAAAATAAAAAGTTTCTTGTTTCTACCTGAGAGAAGGGTCTGTCTGATGTGGAAAACGTCAATTGGCCAACTTGTCTTTTCTATGACACATGTCTGTGCACTATAAACCATTCAATTTTTTTGGTATAACCTCTCCTGATGTCTAGTATCTCCCTCTCCCAACCCATCATCTGGACACACTGAGAGTCCCATTTTCAAAAATACCAAATCTGGTTTTCTTACATCATTGCTGAAAACCTTGATGGGCTTCCCACCACCTTCAGGATCAAGCCCAGCTCTCTTCTCAGGCCCTGATAGTGTGACTCTTGTTTCCCTGTCCAGCCTTGTCCCTCCCCTCCAACTCCCTCCATAGTTCAGTCATATTGGACGCCTTTTGGTTTTGCAGAGAAACTGAGCTGTATCACTCTGAGCAGAACACCCTTTCCTCCCCGATTCCAGACTCGATTTAGGCACCAAGTCCTCCTAGAAGCATTTCTGTCTTCACAGGCCCTGTGGTGCTGGATGCTAGTTTTGGGGCAGTGTGAGACTGTGCACTCGCTCTCCCCAGCTCTGCAGGATGGCTTTGCGTGTTCTCCGCATGGGTGACGCTATGCTTCTGGCTGATTAGCTTAGAATAAGGATTGGCAAACTATGCCTCCTTCCTTTTATACTTTTTTTTTTAATTGAGGGAAAGTTCACATAAATAAAGTTAACCATTTTATTTATTTTGTCTTTTTTTAATTGAATGCATTGGGGTGACAGGCTCTCTTTGTGCACTCCCTGTGGTAGCAAGAGTGAGCTTTGGTGGACAGCTACTGAGCATGTGCAGAAATCCAGCCAGCATCTGCAGGCCAGGGAAAGACCATAAACTTGAGCTTTAGCTCTGCCCTTGAGAAAGCAAAAAGGAGGCTGCATGGACTTGGCCTGGTTCTTTGTAGGATCAAGAGAAGGCACAGAAGCTTAACACATTGTGGACGGGTCACGAGAATTCTCATTTCATATTACACAGTGTTTTACAAAGTATCATATTTTAAAAAGATATTAGCTTGTAAGAAAATGTAATGACTTCAAAATGCAATGGGTATTTAATTTTAAAGCGTGCCTTTAACATTTATGTAAAATGTTTTTGTACTCAGTCAATAGAAACTTATCTGGCCACTGGGTAAAGTTAGCAATAAAAGTACTGGTCCACAATGTGTTAAGAATTCTGCCACAAGAGGGAGCAAGAAAAGGGTGGAGCAGGTGTATCCATAGAAGGTCTGAGAAAGATGGGCACTTAGGGCCTGGGCTCTGAATGAGGGGGAGCCAGTGCAGGCAGAAGAGACAAAAAGTGCTAAGAGCCTGCAGGACAACATGTTGGTCCTGCTGTGGGAACAGGTGGCTGGAATGGAGTGGATCCCACTGGGCCTGGCACGGTCCTGGACTTCATTCCTAGTGGGTTGGGAACTGGTGGAGGGTTTTCAGCGGAGGAGTGATGTGATTGTCTTAGTTGGCTGCTATAGGAAAAGATGCTTCCGCTATTCAGCCACTGGCTTTGTAAAGTGGTTTTCAAGACTAGGAGATTACTTGTATTGCTGTACAGGGGTAGACAAAAGTAGGTCTACAGTCATAATACAAATAAATAATACAATAAATAATAAATAATAAAAGAATAAATTCTGTCTGCAAGATTTTTTTAAGTACGATTTCAGTATAAACAAGTACACATTATAATCTATACCACCAGGCAAAGCAGTCCCCATGGCCATAAAAAACGGTGCCAAGCTAGAAAATGGAAATGCTGTCTTCTGATCTTTGGAGAATGTCCGAAATAAAATATTAAAGATATGTGAGTCACATCAATTGCCTTCAGAGGCCCTTGACACTACCGTATAGTGTGACATTTCCCCGTGGTGACAAGCTATAGGTGTGGCTGAGTTTGTGGGGAAATGTTTTGAGGACAAGAATACAGTCCTGGGCCTTCTGAGAAATTCACCAAGATAGTTTTTAATGCCCGGTGATACAGAGACAATGGTGTCTCTGACATCCAGACCAGACATGTTGAGTATTGGTTTCTGAAGCAAAATTAGATGAGGCCGTTCTTAATGTGCTCAAATGCTTTTGTGTAGTCTTGAGTTTATTGGCGTTATGCTAAAAAGGCTGCTGTCCCAAACTAAAAATGTGAGCAAGATGGAAAGATGTTTCCAATGCTAGTCCATGCACTTATTGAGTCAAAAAAAATCTATATAAGCTAAAGGTTAGAAATGAGTAGCAACTCTTGTTTTATTTACAGATTAAGAACCAAAAAGTCAATATGAAAGCCTTTAATACCTTTCTGCCATGAAACCTCCAATGAGAACATCACATAATGCACTGGTGATTCCAGATAAATATACACACACACACACACACATACACACTAGGGGCCTGGTGCACAAAAATTTGTGCACTCAGCGGGGGTGGGGGGGGTCCCTCATCCTGGCCTGTGCCCTCTCACAGTTTGGGACCCTTCAGAGGATGTCCCTCCGCCCCAGAGGCTGCCCAGCTGTCTGGAATCCATTGGGGCACACAGCACACACGGAGGCCATGCCTCTGTGTGTGCTGTGTGCCCCAATTGCACCTATTTCCAGGCTTTAGCCTCGGGGGCAGAGCTGGCTGGGTCCCTCTGCCCCTGAGGCTGCCCAGCCGCCTGGAATCCGCAACCGGATCTATTTCAGGCCTCCATTGTGGCGCCCTGCTCCTCCCCCAGCGGTTGTGCGTTAAGTGGCTTCTCCCCGGCTGCGGCCTCCGCCATCTTGGCTGGGCTAATTTGCATACAGCCACTCTGATTGCCTGGTGGGTGTGGCTTACCTGTCCCAAAGAGATGGTTAATTTTAATATTACGCTTTTATTAATATATATATATATTCCTGTGCCTTGTGTTCTTGCAACTGTAAACCTACTTTTGCCCACCCCTGTGTTAAGGTGAATTTGACAGCGGCCATTCTGGTAACGGATGTTCTGCTTCAGGTGCCATAAATGGGGCCATACATCAAGCCCATTGACTTCCTACTTCTGAGAAAAGCAGCACAACCCTAACCCCACATTATGTTGGCCAGACATTGTTTATTGGGGTTACAGGCAATGGAACAGCTGTCTAAATTCTGCCTGGTTCTTTCCTACAAGCAGAGAGCCCCTGGGACTCCTTGCTTCTGCTAACATTTCGTGACTAACAAGAACTTACTAGAGATGAGTGCACTGGGGTTTGGAGTGAAGTCTCCATATTAAGACCCCTCTTTTCCAAAAGGCCATTGCTGCTTCTGACTTTCAATGGACAGTTTGGTCCTTTGATTAACCCCTGGCATGGATAGATGGGTATTGTGAGCTTGCTAGATGATGGGCGGATTTGTGGCCACAGGCAGCCCATGTACCATCATCTCAGATTTTCAGAGACCTCCCTGTGACCAAGTATTGTGAGCCAAGAGCTTGAGTGTCCAATGAAAATTGGTAGGGACCTAACCCTCTCTTTGAAAGCAATGGGCTATGCAGCTCCATTGGTTTGAAAAAAACATTTAATCACCATTTCATAGCCAATCCCTGATTTGGTTAGAAAAACTACAAACATATGATACAGTTATATGAATGTATATAAGTCTCTTAGAAGCATGTGGTTGACCTGATAAAGTACAGGCTCTACAGAGCTATGCATACAATGTACTTGTAGAATTTATCAATTCATTTATTCATCAATTCATTCATTCATTCATTCATTCATTCATTCATTCATTCATTCAATTCATTTTGCATTGTGCCTGGTAATAGACATGTAGACAAGGTTGCTGTTCTCATGGAGAATACATCCAGAGGGGAGGGTGCAGTGAAGTGGTGCATAAAGAAAGACAAAATGAAGCAAATGAGTAGAAGAACATGATCCTGGAAAGTGAGAGTGCCATGAGGATTGTGACAGGGTAGTTGGATGGAGAGAGCCTAGGATATTTGCTTATAGTGAGTGGTGAGTTGAGGCCCCTTGGAGAATTCCAGGGAAGTTCTGTAAAATGAATTGTGTTTCAGGTAAAGGAGCCATTTAGTAATAGATAGACAACTGGGCCGGCGGTCTGTGCATTGCCTTAGATAAAGTGGTAATTATATGGTTTCACATATATGCTGAGACTTACAAAAATGAAACAAGGGAGAATGCAAGCATGAGAAAACCCATGAAATCTCAAGTCTGTGAGCACTTAAAAGTGGTCAGCTCTGTATAATGTATAAGTTGTATAAGAACCTGTCCTGGCAGTCTTTTCTAGAACATTTGAAGAGGATGGTCCAAGAGAAGGTTTAGCTATCAGAAAAGACTTCAAAAATAAGTACCCTAAAAAATTTATTAGGTGACATTCCAAATGGATATGCAAGTCAAGAGAATAGTATAATGGATTCCCAGGTATCCCCTCACCTGGCTTCAACAATGATCAACTCAGGAGGTTGCCATCAAGCTGTTAGCCACGGCTGCAGCCTTGTCCATTAGGGTAGGGTCCGCATCCAAGTTCACTCTCATGGTGACTGGAGGCCTCAGTGCCTGCACCCGCCTCTCCATTGGCTGCCCGAATGTCCTCACAACCTGGCAACTGCCATCTTCAGAGTGAGTGATTCCAGAGGGAGTGAGAGAGGGCACCCATGGTCTACTTACTACACAGACCAACTCTGGTACGGGGGACGGGAGATACCATACGGGGGTGTGCATAGAGACACACTGTGCTTCAATGTGCTTCACTTTATTGCACTCCACAGATGCTGCATTTTTTACAATTGAAGGTAACACCCTCCACCAGCAAGAGGTTATGACTCACTTTATTGCAATACTCACCCCATTGTGGTGGTCTGGAACCGAACCCATGATGTCTCCCAGGTATGCTTGTGCCAGGAGGTGGGCATCTTTGGGGCCAACCTAAAGGTTGGCTGCCACCGACGGCCTCGTTGTGCCTCCAAATGCCCTCCAACGCTTCCCTCTTTCTTCTGCATTAGTTAATTCAGTCAAAGAAGACATCTCCAGTCTCTCTGAATGGAGCTTGAGAGACAAACAGGAATTGGGTGTGAGTCAAGCCGGGGCAGGGCGGGGCCCACAGGTGTTGGAGCAGCAGAGGGTTTCATGCTGTGTGTTGACATGTGCCAATGTCTCCAGGGCCGGGTTCCCAGGAGACTCCTCATCAGCTGCATCTCCACAGAGGGAGGCGGTTCTCTCTTTCTTCCCGTCTCTGCAGCAAGAGCCTTGTATCTCAGACTGATAGAGACAGTTTATCTTATCAAAACATGGGCCCAGCCCACACTGTGATTGGCTGGAGAGTTCTTCTCTGAGGGAAATGATTATAAGGGATTTTAAGAACAGCAAGCTGAATGCTACTCACAGCTGGCAGTTCTTGTTTATGACAAGTAATAATTGCCTCAGGTGCAAGGGAAAGAGATGGGGAGCTTGGCGAGTTTATTTTGAGAGGATGCTCTGTGCACAGGGTTGAGCTCTGGACAAAAAGGATGAGTGGGAGAGAGTGGGCTGTGCTGGAGGGAGGGGGGGCGGGGTCTCAGACTGACCCAATTGGTGACTGGGGAAGCATCACGGGGTGGCCCTGAGTGACAGTATGTTTCCTTCTGTGCCCCTGGGAATACCATCTAAGTGGGAAGATGGGGTGACTTGCAACTGTGAGAGGTCCCAAATACTCTGCATTTGGGTTCAGCCCCTGTGAGTGTGAGAGATGAGGGTCCATCACACAGGTGTAGGTGCAGGGGTACCCTGGAGCTCCCACAGCCTTCATCTAGGCCCTTGCCCCCAAAGGTGGTGCGTGGGTAGAGCTTCTGGTGCCTGGCTCTGGACACAGGCACCAGAATGCTTTATAGCTGCCCAGGTGATTCAAGTAGAAGCACAGTGTGGACTCAGCGATTCCTCCGGAGCCCGGGAACGTGACTGGACCAGTGTGCTCCCTGGTCCAGGAAGGGGCGGAGAGGATGGGGAAGCCACAATCCCTGAGAGATTATGAGGAATGCAGAGTCTCAGGCCCCACTCAGGACTTACTGAATTAGAATCTGCATTTTGACAAGATGATTCATGTGCACATTGAACTCCTAGAGCCCTGCTCTAAAGTCAAGTTAAATGCCTGAGTGTGGACCCTGAGCTCTCTCCTCCCAGGTAGAGGTTCTCAACCTTGGCAGTGCCTTTGAATCACCTGAGAGCTTTGAGAAATCCCTCTGCCCTGGATATCCTTCCAAACCAATAAAGTCAGGACCGCTGGCCTGGGCACAGGCACCAGAATGCTTTCCAGCTGCCCAGATGATTCACGTAGAAGCACAGTGTGGACTCAGCGATTCCTCCTGAGCCCGGGAACGTGACTGGAGCAGTGTGCTCCCTGGTCCAGGAGGGGGCGGAGAGGATGGGGAAGCCACAGCGTGGCTAAGTCTGTCTGTCTCCTTTCCTCTCTGTTACTCTCTGTGCGACCTTCCTGTGTCTGAAAATATCCACTTTCCCCACACATTTCATTCTTGCTTAGTTGAACACACTTTCTCTGCTCAGAGGAAATAGGCAGACATATTGATGGAGTGTTTTAGCTTCAAGTAAACAAAGAGAGAATGAATTGGAAGAAATGAGAACAACAGCAACAACCTTTTATTGAGGATTTACTATGTGCCAGGCACTGTCCTGACCCCATAAGGTGACTCTTTTGATTCTCAAACAACTCTATGGAATTGGCATTATTGTTATTACTATTATTATTTCCCCAATCCCCCATTTTATTGATGAGGAAACTGAGCCCCAGTAAGTTTGTATGATTTATCCACCTCTCTGTTCTAGCACTTGTCCAGAACAAAAATACCTCCCACACAGGCATGTGTGTGCGTGGTGTCTTTTCTAACCAGCCGAATACATCACTACAATCGGGTGTCAAATTACTCAATTCAGTTCTGACACTTTCTACCCAGAGTTAGCAAAGAACCACAGGTTAATGCCTCCATTTCAGCCATAAGTGGGTCCACAGGATGTTGGCACTTCTGTCCAACCAACTACAAATTCAAGGGTTCCTACCATACCCCTCCAGGTTCAGTGGTGTGCTAGATGGACTCAAAGAACACAGGAAGGTGCTGTCCTCATTCTTACAGGATATGATAAAGGACATGGATGAACAGCCAATGAAGAGGTACCAGGGCAAGTTCTGAGGGTCTCAAGTACAGGGGTCTCTGTCCCTGTGGAATTGGAGTGGGCCATCATTCTGTCACATGGATGTGTTCACCAACTCGGGGCACCCCAAACCCTATTGTCTAGGGATTTATATCAAGGTTCCATTCCATATGGATGGTTCATTAAGTCATCGGCCATTGGTGATTGGTGAACTCCTTCTCCAGCCTCTCTGCCTTCTCAAGAGCTGAGCCAAGCCCCGAAGAGCAAGTGTAGCCTCAAGAAGCTGAGCTAACTCTTAGAGCCCAGCCTAGTCCTGAAGGGCTGAGCCCAGTCCTAACAGCCACAGGTAGTCCCGAAGGGATGACCCTAGTGCCTGAGAGCCCAGCCTAATCCTGAAGGGCTGAGCCCAGTCCAGGACGTGAGAGCCTATGATCTAGGAGCCTTGCATAGCCCCAAGGAGTGGAGTTGAGGCCTGATGAGGTAAAGTTAGTCCCCAGTGCATGACCCTAGCCCCAGAGATCCCAACCTAAGCCAGAAGAGTTGAGCCTAGTCCAAAAGGGCCAAGCCCAGTCCCGAACGGCGGAGCCTGTCTGTAGAGCTTCGTGCTTGGTTAAGGAAAGTTCTACTTCATTTGATTACTTGTAGGAGTAGAGCGGAAGGCTCAACTCTTCAGGGCTAGGCTCAGCTCTCAAGAGGCCGGGGGCAGGGCCGAAAGCTTGGTCTTTCTGGGGGCCCAGCCATCGTCATGATGCTACCCAGGGGCCCCACCACTCACCTCTTTAGCAATCATTCAGGGATGGTCATCGGGCCCTGTTGTGAATAACAGAAGATGCTCCTATCTTGCAGGGAATTTCAAGGGTTTTAAGAGCTCTGTGCGAGGAAGCAGGGCCAAAGGTCAAATAGGTGTTTTTCATGGAACCCCAGCATGAAAGGAGGAGAAGGACACACCTGGAAAGGGCAGTGGTTCTCAGTAGTAGGGGCCATTGTCTCCCTCAGCACAATGCTGCAAGGAGAGAACCCAGCTGTTTTCACTCCTTTCTCCTCTCTGCCTGAGTTCAGATTTCAGGACAGAGCACAGGTTCCTTCTTCTGCTCCCCTGTTCACCACAGTCCCACACAGTGGCTGTCAGTGGGGAGAAAAGGAAATGGGAACTCCTAACAGGGCCACACGAAGGAACACTTCAGAGTGACAGACCTGTTCCGTGTCTCAGTGACGGCACTGCTCACCCACAGACCGTACAGCGCCAAGGGCGAGTTTTACTGCATACCAACAAAAAGCTTCAAAAAGAGAAGATTTTGGAATGGATGCTGGGCAATCAAAAGCCAACGAGTGTCTGTTCCAGAGTGAGCCCTCTTTCTTTTTTCTTTTCTTTTTAAAAAAATCTTTATTGTTCATATTATTACAGTTGTTTCTCTTCCCCCCCCCCATAGCTTCCCTTCTCTCAGTTCCCACCCCACCCTCTGCCCTTATCCCCCACCCCATGTCCTCATCCATAGGTATACGATTTTTGTCCACTCTCTTCCCACACCCCCAACACCCCTCTCCCTCTGTGAATTGTCATTCCACTCCCTTTCTATACCCCTGATTCTATTCTATTCACCAGTTTATTCTGTTCATCAGATTTTTTTATTCACTTGATTTTTAGGTTCACTTGTTGATAGATATGTATTTGTTGTTCATAATTTTTATCTTTACTTTTTCTTTTTCTTCCTCTTCTCAAAGGATACCTTTCAGCATTTCATATAATACTGGTTGGGTGGTGATGAACTGTTTTAGATTTTTCTTGTCTGTGAAGCTCTTTGTCTGACCTTCAATTCTGAATGATAGCTTTGCTGGGTAAAGTAATCTTGGTTGTAGATTCTTGCTATTCATTACTTTGAATATTTCTTGCCACTCCCTTCTGACCTGCTGCTTTCATTGATTTTAGAAAGAGAGGAAAGGCGAGGGAGAGAGAGAGAGACAGAGAGAAACATCAATCCACCACCTCTTGCACGTCCTCTGCTAGGGATTAAGCCCAGAACCCCTGCACCAGGTGGGACGGGGAATTGAACCAGTGATCCTTTGGTGCATCGCTCAACCAACTGAGCCACACCAACCAGGGCTTATATGCTTTTAAAAGACATGCTGAGATGATGTCAGGAGGGAGTGAGGGTAGGACACATATGATTTCAGGAGTTCAAGAAAGGATTCTTAGAAGAGCTGGTGGTGATGTCGCAACATCTGTAGGGCCCTTACAAGATTTTCAAGTGTTTCTTCTATCAGTTGTACTCTTCCCTACCAGCAATAAATCTGGGAGACAGTAATCCCTATAGGTAAAATGAGGGGTGACACAGCATATTTACAAAAGGGTTGAATATTTCAGGGGAAAACTGCTAACACTGCCTTAACAAACAAACCAACAAACAAACCATGTGACCTCAAGTAAATAATGTTTGCTTCCCAGCTTTAATTCCGTCTTCTCTAAAATGAGGGAATGGACCCATTTTCTCTCTGAGCTAAGAAATAATTGAAAAATATGTAAGTATTTTATCATCATCAATATAAGAGTTTTCTTTGGTGCATCTGCACTGGAGAACTTTCAAACAAAACTGTAGTAACAAATTGAAGAAAAAATATGGTGACAGCCCAGTGCAAACCTGGATGAGACATGGGAACCAGGGAAATAACATGTAAGCTCTGTTCTGAAAGAGCAGCTGGAGGTGAGAGCATCCCAGCAAAAGTCCTGTGGCCAGGTGGAGAGCAGCATGTTTGAGAGAGAGATCAATGATGAGAAAGAATCATTGATTGGCTGCCTCCTGCACGCCCTCCACTGGGGATTGAGCCGCAACCTGGGCATGTGCCCTTGACTGGAATCAAACCCGTCCACAGGCTGATGCTCTAGGAAAGAGAATGTGAATGAGAGAAAGGAGAGCAGGTATGGACCACCTTACATTGACTCCTAGGGGACCTATTAAAAGTTGTTCATTCTGTACCGAGATTGAAGGGTTTTAACCGAGGAGCCACATCAGCAGCTTTGCAGAAGCTTGGTTTGTCTGCAGTGTGGAAAATGAATCAGAATTCTTCTTTTTGGAAAGGGCTTCACCCTAACCCTCTCCTCTGCAAGTATTCCTTCTCTGTGATGGCCACTGTTGTTTGTGGGATCCAGAAAAGATAGGACAGCCTGGTGATAGAAGGGGTGGGTAGCAGTTCTGATAGGATGGCAGGGCATTTGAGAAGTGGTGTGATTAAAAGAAGAAAAGGTAGAAAGACCTGGCTTGGTCCCCCTGCCAGTAATGATTATACCACACATTCTTGCTTTAATATTAACTTGGTATGAAAGATATATTGGTCCCCAGTGTGAGTTCTCAGCCCAGAGGTGGTACCAGCATGTGAGAAGCAAATAGCTTCTCTGGGAGATAAAATTCTAGTAGACTTTTTAAGTTGTCTCTGGTCCCTTGACATGAATTGGCCATATCCAGCTGTCAGACAAATCCTAGAGCAACCATTAATTTGCAGTGGCCTTGGCTGATGGGTGAAGAAGGTATTCTTTTGTAGCTCAAAACCTCAACAGTGACGTCCTTCCTCCTCCAAACTGATAATTAAACCTGGTGAGATGTGACCCTTGCCAGCCGAGTTGTGCTCAGCACTGTTGAGTTGTGCTGGGGAAGGTTCCTGAATGAGAGATGATGATTATAAAATTTTATAGGATGTAAGTCCTGCTTTGTGTATAGAGACACCATATATTTTTTAAAATATATTTTTATTGATTTCAGAGAGGAAGGGAGAGAGAGAGAGAGAGAGAGATCAGTGATGAGAGAGAATGATTGATTGGCTGTCTCCTGCATGCCCCCTCTGGGGATTGAGCCACAACCTGGGCATGTGCCCTTGACTGGAATTAAACCCAGGACCTTTCCGTCCACAGGCTGATGCTCTATCCACTGAGACAAACCAACTAGGGCTATATTTATTTTTTAAAATAATTTTTATTTTTTAAAAATATATTTTATTGCTTTTTTACAGAGAGGAAGGGAAAAGGATAGAGAGTTAGAAACATTGATAAGAGACAAACATCGATCAGCTGCCTCCTGCACACACCCTACTGGGGATATGCCCGCAACCAAGGTACATACCGTTGGCCGGAATCGAACCTGGGACCCTTCAGTCCGCAGGCCGGCACTCTATCCACTGAGTCAAACCAGTCAGGTCAAAATAATTTTTATTTTTAAATTATAGTTGACACATAATATTATATCAGTTGCAGGTGTATAACTAGTGATTAGACATTTATATAATTTATTAAGTGATCACCCCGGTAAGTCTAGTACCCACCTCACACCATACATAGTTATTACAATATTATTGACTATATTCTCAGGGCTGTACTTTATATCCCCTGATGATTCTGCAATTACCAATATGTATTTCTTAAGCCCTTTCCCTTTTTCACCCATCTCCCAACCTGACAACCATCAAAATGTTTTCTGTATCTATGAATTTGTTTTTATGTTTTTTTGTTTATTTTGTTTTTTAGATTCCACACATAAGTGAAATCATATAGCATTTGTCTTTTTCTGTATGACTTCTTTCACTCAACACAATACCTTCTAGGCCCAGCCATTTTCTTGGGCCAAGATATAAAAATATCTTGGCTATTGTAAATAATGCTGCAATGAATATGTCTTGGTAGACTTGCTGTACATAGTAGGTGTCCTGTGGGGCACAGTAGCACAGTCTCCCTGGTTCCTGAACAGGGCTCTAGGTGTATCTCATGTATGAGTTGTATGTGTCCTCTTACTGTAGTTGAGCCTTGATTGCTGTTGTCATGCCATTTGGAGATATTGACCTTCAGGCTGAGTGGTTGTGAAGATGGCCATGACTACAGTACAGGAGCTGCTGTGCAGGGATTGACCCTCTGGAACAGGATTCACTTTAGCTCTGGTGCCTGCTGAGACTGTTCACTGAGTGTGTCATTTTTGAGGTGGTTGAGTGGTGCTCTGGTATGGCCTGAAGCTGGCCACTGGGTGTGTTGGTTCTGGGGCCTCTTGGGAGGTAGAGGCCTGGTTAGCCTGTGGTGCCCTGCCTGAAGCCACTTAGTATAAGCTACAAAGTGATCTGCAGATGGTTGCCACTTGTGCTGGGCTTGGAGGTGTCTGAGAGAGGCTAAGATGCAAACTATTTGGCTGCCACTAGTGCCAGTTTGGGGCTGTTGGCAAGAGGTACCGGACATGCCAAGGCCAGATGTTGCTTGTTTGTGGTTTGTGAACCTTTGCCAGACTTAAGAAAGTCATAGCATGAGCCAGGACAGGCTGTTTGTATGGGAAAGCCACTGAAAGCAGCTTAGGTGGGCTTGAAAGTTGTGTGGGATGAGGGGAAATGGTGTTAGCCAGGTTAATGGAGACTCAGATATTGCACCTGCCTGTATCTCCTCAGCAAAAAACAAACAAAACAAACAATGGCCTCTGTCAGCACTTCTGTCTGGGATAAAGCTGCTCCTCCAGGCCTCACCCTGAAACCAGACAATTCAGTTCCTCCCTGTATATCCCTGGTGCCTTTCAAACTGCTTGTCCATTCATGGTCCATTTAAGAGGAATGCCTGGGACTCTAGCAGTCCTCTGTCTTACTCAGCCACAATCTCCACTGGTTTTCACAGCCAAAAGTATGGAACTTCTCTTCCCTGTACTGGAACCCTGGGCTGGGGGGATTAGTGTGGGGCTGGGACTCCTAGTTCCTCAGTGGGGACCTGTGCAGCAGAGATTTCCCTCCTGACTTTTATCCACCACACGTGTGTGGGACCAGCTCTTTTTCTCATCCCTGCCCCCTCTTACCAGTCTCAAGGTGGTTTCTTCTTTACGTCCTTAGTTATTATTTTTTTAAATTTATCTTTATTGTTCAGATTATTACAGTTGTTCCTCTTTTTTCCCCCATAGCTCCCCTCCTCCCATTTCCCACCCCAACCTCTGTCCTTGCCCCCCCC
>PVJC01033862.1:0-19125 GCA_004026665.1 Murina feae
ATCAGGTGAACCCAAATTAGGGGCCATCTTACAAAATAAAGGGCCAGAAATACCTCAAAAGTGTCAAGATCATGAAAAACAAAAAAGGGATGTTGGACCTAAGACAGATCCAAGAAAACTAAGTATGTTGTGGGTCCCGGATTGGATCCTGAGCCGGAAAAAAGATATGAAAGCAAAATGCAAAATCAGGTCTGGCTTTGTTAGAGGTTGGTTTCCTGTTTTTATTTTTTATCACTAAACCAGGGTCATGTGATATGCAACATCAGGGGAGCTAGGTACAGGGGGTAGAAAAATTCTCAGTACTATTTTTGCAACTTTTCTGTAAGTTACATCAATTTTTCTTTCGATAGAATCATCTAAGATTATATCAAAACCAGAGGCTCGGTGCATGGATTCGTGTACATTGAAAGGAAATTAATTAGAAGGTGGCTGGTGGGGTGGGACTGGGCAAGATGGGCCGGACAGGCCCTGGAGCCAACCTCCCGTGGTCCCTCCCCTGTTGGCCACACCTAGGGCAGTACCAGGGCTCGAAGGGCGTCTGTGGAGTGAGCAGAGTCCTTCTGGCAGGTGGGATCTCTCGGCCTGGCCTGTGGGGACTGGGCCGAAACCAGCAGTCCCACGTCCCCTGAGGGGTCCCAGAGTGCAAGAGTACACTCTGCAAAGTTGCTGTCGCTCAGCAGCTCCTGCATTGAGCATCTGCCCCCTGGTGGTCAATGCACATCATACCTACTGGTCAATCGCTTACTTTTTATATATATAGATAGTTTTTAAAAATAAAAATATTGAGTGTTAAGTTATATAAATGCAAATAGCTAAAGAAATTAAAATTGTATAAAATGTTTTCAGAGAAAATAGGTAGTCGAAAGAAATTCTGTGGGAAAAGACACGTATTAGGTGAATTCATTGCCTGTGAATAAAGGGATCTGTGATTAATTTAAAAAATAGACTAAAGGCCCTGGCTCAGTGGACTGAAGGGTCCCAGGTTAGATTCTGGTCAAGGGCTCAATCCCCAGTAGGGGGCATGAAGGAGACAATCAATGATTTTCTCTCCTCATTGATGTTTCTATCTCTCTCTCTCCCTTTCCCTTCCTCTCTGAAATCAATATATTTCTCTGCATGTTTATGAGGCAAAAGTATAACAGCCAATTTCATTTTCATGAAAATAAGGGCATTTTTATTCACACTGGTTGAAAGAAATTCTTTAGGTCAAAATTTTATGCCTGCTTCCCAACAACTTCTCATATAACCTTTTTTTGTTATAATTATGCCTCAAATATTTAAAATTAGAACTTCAATCATCATGTGGCTATTATTCATCTGTCCCCCCAAAAATATGCGACAAGGTCATTTTTGCCAAAGTCAAAAACCAAACCAAACCAAAAATCCAGTAAAACAAACCTATATACAAATGATGCTTTTTAAAGCAGGAGTAAAAATATACCTAAAAGAAAACTACCTGTAAAAAAAAACTCAGATGAGCCAAGGGACACCAAGTCTTTTTACTGAGATTATAGCACTTTTTAAAAAATATATATTTTATTGATTTTTTACAGAGAGGAAGGGAGAGGGATAGAGAGTTAGAAACATCGATGAGAGAGAAACATCGGCAAGCTGCCTCCTGCACACCCCCCACTGGGGATGTGCCTGCAACCAAGGTACATGCCCTTGACTGAAGTTGAACCCGGGACCTTGCAGTCCGCAGGCCCACGCTCTATCCACTGAGCCACACCGGTCAGGGCCAGATTACAGCACTTTTGAAGCAGAAACAAGCACTAACAATCAGGCCATTAATGTTAGGATGAAAGGGCCCCAAAATCTTACAAACACAAGACAGATGTAAAACAGTATCAGCCACATTTTAAGATTAAAAGTCAAATGGCATTAACTATTAGGAATATTACTTATAACTTCCTTTAACAATCCGTAATGTTTAGTTGAGACTGGAACATTAACACTGATAAGCCTTCAGTGGTCTGTCTTCATGCTGGCCCTGACGCCTGATTATTCACAGTGGAGTGTGGTTCTGCGGTTGGGGATGGGGGCTTGGGAGGGAATGGGGGTTTGGGAGGGAATGGGGGCTTTGGGGAGCCAGGCAGCTTCATCAGCACAGGGCTCCAGGCGGTTTCTGTTGTCTCCCCTGCGTTTCCTCTCTGCCCTGCGTGCCCACAGCCCCGGCCTCAGCACAGCTGCACCAGCGGACCGCGTCTCTCAGGTTCCACGCACAAAGGTACTCCTGTTTAGAGGGCGTTTGTGCAGTTCCTTACTCCACAGATAAGCCTCACAGGGGAGGGGGGGACTGCATGGCTAAACCCTGCTTCTTAGGCTCCATTCACACTTATTTCCTGCTGCTCCCAGCACAGCGGCCGACCCACAAAAGCACCTTTGTTGGGCATTCACCCATTCCATCGGGTGCCAAAAACCCGAGAAGCTCCTTTTCATTGCTTTACTTTCTATCTTTTCACAAGGGATGATGTGAGTTTTTCTCTTTCTTTAACAAAACAAACATTCAAATGCACCTTTTAAACACTGCATTTTATTTCGCTGTGTGACATTCTCTCTTTGCATCAGCACCGTGGGCTGTTTGCAGAGTGGCAATATGAGATGATAACCTCATGTGTTCCCTAAAAAAAAAATAACAAAAACAATTATGTTAAAAAAAAATTAGAGCGATGTCGCCATAACCGGAGAGTCCCGATTCTGTTCCGCTCAGAGAGTGGGAGATGTGGGCACAGGCCACTCAGGGAGGGCCCCGGGACGGAACACCTGACCTGGCCTAGTTCCCAAGTCTTTCGGGGAAGCGCTGGCTGACCAGGCAGCTGGTTTTGATTCATTTTTAGCTGGGAGCTGGGTGGGGAGGATATGGGTTGTGGAGCGAAAACACTTCTGCTCCAGGATGCAAATGGATTGAAAAAAAATGTTTTTACTTTGGGGGTTGCTTCTCCCATTCACTGGCTCACAACAGCCCCACTGTCACTGCATTCTGGGCTGCACTAGGGGAGCAGAGGGAGTGCGGCCTACAGGAAGGACGGAGAAGGGCAGGTTTCCATGGGGGTGAAGGTAACTGAAATTATAATCCATCAGAAAGCTGAAAGTGGGTCCCTCTCAGAGCAAGGTTCTGCTGGAGGCCGAGGCCTCTTGGGGATGGATGCAGCTCTAGGAAAGCAAGGTCTTGCGTGCAGTGGGCTGGAGACTGGCCTCTGGAACCGGCTGCTCCACCAGTGATGGGGCTTGAGCTGCTGGGTTTCTCTGGAGGCTGCAGCTTGCTCCCTGAACCCAGGTCGCTCAGTGTGCATGGGGGGCAGGGCTCAGTGGTTGAAAACTTGAGCCCGGAGTCTGACTGTGCTTTTAAACCCATCTCAGTCATCTACAAGGCTTGGTCAAGTTCATTGCTGTGACCTCCACTTCCCATAAAATGGGAGTGACAGCAGCATATACCACATGGGGGTGCCCTGAGGATTAAAATGTAGAGAAAAGCACCCCTGTGCCTGGCTCCCTGCAATCCCTCCACACACCCTGTCTGTTATTACTATTGTTTCTAAGCCTTAACAGTCCCCCTGTTTTGGGCTAATTGTGTCCCCCCAAAATCTGTATGTTGAAGTCCTAAGGCCCAGCAAGTCCGAATGTAGCTGTACAGGGTCTTCAAGGACGTGATTATGTTAAAATGAAGCTGTTAGGGTGGGTCCTAATCTAAAAGGACCAACTGTGTCCTTAGAGACACCAGGGGTGTGCACATAGACAAAAGGCCATGTGAGGACACAGCAAGAAGGTGGCCGTCTGTAAGCCAAGGAGAGGAGCCTCAGATCTTGGACTTCCAGCTTCCAGATCTATGAGAAAACAAACTTCTGTTGCTGAAGCCATGCAGTTCTGGCAGCCCAAGCTGACGAACACACCCTGTCCCTCCTCTGGTAACAGTCTGTTCCATAATCCAGGACTGAAACTGTCTAATTATTTTTGAGACAGCAGGAACCTAATCCATCTCTAAGAACAGACCTTTAATAGTCTCCCTTCTAGTAATTGCAAAGTTCTGCTGACTCTGGGAAAGGGCGGGGGCAGGGAAGGATGGACTGAACGCCAAGGCTGCACTGCAATTAACAATAACGTGGACCTCAGAGCTGCCTCTCTAGGTGGTCGCGGCAGTGAGCCTGTTTACTGTCCTCTCCAAGGTTTGAAAGGCCCTTCCAATAATAAGCACTCTGGGTCCCTGTCCTGTGCTTGGCTAGAAAAGATTGGGGAAATGATGACCTCCTGGAACAGCATCCTGTGGGATGGATGACCAAGCTGTCCAGAGTACTCCTCCTACTGCTAGCCAGACCACACCATGCGCCCCGACACTCAGGCACTGAAGTCTCAGAAGGGCGGCTGCTCTGATCCACACGAACACCGGACAGGGGAGCCAGGATCCTTCTCCCACACAAAGCTGGCTGTGGGGTGAGAGTTCAAAGGTCAGCCTCCTTACTTTAACCCTCCAAAGCCCTTCACCTCTCTCTTTTGTCCCCTTCAAAATCTTTCCATAGAATCAGTAAAGAAGGAAGTAAGAAGGAAGTTAGATTGGGGAGAGTTTGAAGAAGAGTGTTTTTTTAAAATTCAGTGTGAAATGTTCCAAGAAAATGAATCCTTCAGAAAGCATCAGATTATATGGAGACGTACAGGCCCATTATAAAACCACAGGCAGCACCGCCTCGAGAATGTGTTTCTCATGGAGACGCTGTGGTGGGGACTCACAAGCAGCTCTGCACGGATGGAAGGCAAACACCCCCCCTTCCCTGGGAGCTACTGATCTGTACACACTGAGCAAGTGACTGGTTCTCTGGAACCATCACACTCAGTGGCAAACTCCTCCTCAGTAGCCCTCTGACGGGAGCTATAACGAAAGTGCAGATGCTGGGAAAATGACCTCCATTCCCACCTCCTTGCACGCTCCTGCACAGTCCTGCAGGACAATGTCCCTCAGACTCTCACCCAGTCGCACAGAAACTCTCGGTTTCATTTAGATGAATAACTGTAAAGAGCAACCTTATTCAAAGGGGGCAGCGTTTTTTTCTAAGCGGGTAAAATGAAATTAGAGAATTCAAGGGGCTTGGAACAGCTCAAACATCATTAAAATATGTAAATAAAAATGTCATTATTTAGTACGTTCACTGTGGTTTTTTCTTGTATAGTTAATTGGTGATTCTTCTTCAAAGTTTGTTTTCCATAAATGCATTTACTCTTCATCCCATCAACCCCACGTCTTGAATTCCATTTTATGGATACAGCTGAAGGCGACCGCGGCATCTGTGCCCGGCGGGCCACGGTGCGTTCCTTGCGTGCAGGGAGTGGCCTGCGCTATGTGCACACGCGAAGGCCCGTCCGTAAAAGGAACGAAGCTGGTAATGGAGACCTTTCTAAGAGGTGTGGCCACATGAAAAAAAAGGCCAGGGCAAAAGGTACCACCTTTTATGTAAGGAAACGAAGGGAGGAATGAGTACATTTGCTTTGGCCTAACAAAGTACTGAGGTACAAGTCAAAAATGAAAAAACAAAAACAACACAGCAACAACAGTTAACTACACATGGCAAATGGGATTGTGGCGATAAGTCCTCTGAGGTTATGCCTTTTCATGGCTTTATTTCTGAACCATGTAAAACGTCCGTATGAAGTGCTGATATTTTGATCTCCTTCCCTGAAGTCGTGTGCAGCAGTTTTGAACCAGGACCCATGGCTTTCGTCACATACGATCAGGGTGCATGATTCAAAACCTGCAGGGCCCCTGCTTTGGCCTTTGCCAGAATCTGGGCCGGCGTTTTCCCTTCCCGTCAGATTTTCTGCCCAGTTATCAGGGTCTGCAGTCAAATTGGTCACAACACTGGCTCTTTATGGGAAAGTCCGCTCTGGGACCACGATCTCGTCCTTCTCTGAGAGGAGAAGGCACACAGAGGCCAAAGCCGAAAGGCGCCTCGGTGTGTCCGGCTCACACGCCGCAGGCGCCGTCTCACCAGGTGTTGGAGCCACAGCCGTTACATCACGACGCACGGGCACACGGACTCGGATGGAGCGCACAGTGGCTTCCGTCCATGGATGGCACGGATTCATTTTCAAAGTACTTAACGAAAAGCAGTGCCCGGTGCTTTTTAAACACTCTTACGAAACTCATCATCTCTCTGTAACTGTTCACAGCTTCCACAGACGCTGAATTAGAGTGAATCCATTTAAAAAGAGAACCCCCAGTTTGTCTAGTAAGTTGCAACGTCTGATAAACCCAAATGTCGAAAAGGAGGCAGTTAAAAAAGGAGAGTCCATGGAGAGGTCGGAAGGGGACACCGTGTCCCGTACCAGCACCAGCCCTGCTCGGCCATGAGCCGCCCTGTGCAGGGCACGCTTCTGCTGTCCCTGCAGGTGTCCTCCCGGGCCGTAGATCTTTCTAAGCACCTTGTCGTGGCCATTTCGAGCCAAGCGTGGGAACGCAGTTTCTTCACTGTTTATGACTTCGCTATCTCTATAATTTTGTGATCATCTAATATGGACACTGTCAATACCTGCTCATGCTTTTTCCCTGTTTTAATAAACACTTAAATGTAAAGTTGGAACAGGAAAATACCTCCACCATGAAGCTTTCGGCAGAGTAATGGCCCACTTGTGCGGCCCCGTAATTACACGCTGCACAGAGAGCGTGCAGTAATCACAGGTCTGGGTGGATCCCGTAGCCCTGGATACGCGGTGCTCAGGGGGACACCGTCTTTGTTCTGGGTGTGACTCTGTGTCTCTCTGCTGCTTCCCACAGGGATTTACATTAGCACCTGCTCAAGCACACTAAAAACTATCTCTCCAGGTCTCCCATTACCTGCGCTGTTAAAGAGTACGCGAGCACACGCAGGCTTACCGGCTGTCTGTGCACCGACGAGCTGGGTGTTTTCTCATGAAGAGGAGGCAGTCTGGCATTTAAGCAAATGTCCAAATACACCGGAACCACAATACAGTCAACTAAATCTTTTAACAACTCTGAAGTCTTGTTAACACCCTGCATTTTTTGACAACTGCTTAGGTCACTTAAAAGTCACTACCAGTGATAAGAGGTAGGAGACTGGATTTACCTTTGGGGCAGAGTGGTTCATGGTCTGGGAAAGATGACATCTGCACTGAACACACTTAAACTCAGTCATTCCAATGCACTTCAGGGATATATAGGAGGCCCTGGACCAGAAAACTTCGCTTTCGGTCTCATAGGTTTTGGGAGAAAGTCTCCCAAAAGCTGCTGCTTTTCTGGGGGGTGGGGATGTGGCAATGGGGATGTGAGGGGTGGGGAGAGAGATGTGGAGGTGGGGACGTGGGGTGGGGATGAGGAGCACAGGATGAGGAGAGGAGAGGCCAGCCCTTTGGCACTGGACTGCCCTTGGCTGCTGCTGTCCCGAGCACTGGAAAGGTGGCGTGGACAGGAGCAAGGAGTTTTAGCAACTGTGTGTACTCTGGAGGGAACAGCTTTGATGTACCCTCTGAGCTGGGGGCCAGCTGAACCCTGAGGACAGGAACAGGCTGGGAACCCAGTGGAAGGTCCAGGCCTAAGCCTCCTGGGAGAGGACACAATGCCCTCTGCGTCCTTCCCTCCCACCAGCTGAGAACCTCTGATACAGTCCTGACACCTGGCCTCATCTGTATGCCATGGAGACAGAGCCCAGGGAGCTGAGGGAGAGACCTGGCCAACTCCAGGCTCAGGGAGCGGCAGTGCCAGGCAGCCACCAGCACACAGGTCCTCACTGGTCAGACAGAGAGGCTGAGGAAAGGACGGGGCGGAAACAGGGCTCATAGGGAGCCACATCCTCACACTCGCGTAGGGGTTGGGCCAGTGGCTACCTCGAGGACAGACATGAACCTATGACCTCCATGCATGGGGTCTGGGCACTTTGATTCATTTCACAGAACTGTAAGTAACGGGCCCAGGGTATTTTTCTATATAAACTGTGTATCTTTAAAGTACATCAGAACAGAACGTGGCAAAGTCGGTTACCATGAACTGGACTCATCTACCCCCAGCACCCGGCTGAGACAGTATGCCAGTTGAGGAGCACCCCCCCCCCCCGCCACCTTGCCCTGGGCGCCCTTCATTCTCTCGGTTTCTCTCTCTCAGGGCTGGCTGCATGAGGCACTCTGCCCCCTCATCAATCCTGTTGTTTAAACCTGAGGCAATGGTGGCACTGGAGAAGAGAACACGCCTGCATTTCATCTATTGCATTTACAAGCTGGCAGTGCACCTGCACCCATCACTCCTTTAGTGTCCCCAGAGCTCATCTCCCTGGGACTGTCCTTCTCAGGTTACGCCGGTGTTAGCCTGAGTGGTGAAACAGTCATTATCTGCACCAAGATTTATTCTGTTCCCCTCACCACCATGGACCCACTGGACAAACGTATCGTGTTTCCTTCAGGATTTTTCATTTTTTATTTATTTAGTGAAAATAAACGGAGAATGTCCGGTGGGGGTGAGGGACTAAGAAAAAACTCTGTTACCTGAGCAAGGGGTGAGAAAGGATGTGCACACATGTTTATGTGCATGGGTGTCCCTGGGTACACGCGTGAGATCCAGGCCTCGTAAGACATGCCAGGAAACAAGAATTTTATTTTATAACAACTCCTCACGGAAGAAACTTAAGCAGGAGCTCGTATAATTGGATTTGTGTTGTAGTCCCAGCGAGAGAGGGTGAGAAGAGAGACTGGGAAAACTGGTGCGCAAGAGGTAATGGTGGCGTCACAGAGTCACACGGGGTGAGCACAAGAGAAGGACCACCTGAGGACTAATGATGGGCCCCTGTCTGACCCCTAGAGCCTACAATCTGGTAGTAGATTTATTTTGTATATTGTAAATAAATAAAAAATAGTGAAGGGATTCTAAGTACTGCCTCTAGGCATGCGCCCTGCAGTCACTGACACAGACAGCCCTTTACTGAGTATCTCCCCTTCCGATCACCAGCCCCTCTGGGCGCAGCTGCCCATCCAGTGCCCCTGCGCTGCTCTAGGTGAGCCTGTTGGGTTAGCATCTGAGCCCTGAAGCATAACTTTCCAACACCATCACACATGGCAGTTTGGGTTGTGAAGAAAGAGAAAAGCTGAACTTCTCAGTCTCGGGCAGCATGAAAGAGGCGATGTTCTAAATTGGCTTTGTCGGAAACACAAACACTTCGGAAGTTCCTGTTTACCTTCTGTGACCAAGACTAAGTAAATAGAGGAAAGTGACAAGTTAGACAAGCTGAGACACCAGAGAAGGAAAATCCCTCGGATTTCATAAGAGATTAAAGATAATGATGTGGTGCCCACTCCCGGAGTCAGTCCCGGCCCGCACACGGGGGCTGCGGGAGATCAGAGCCCGTCAGCCGGATGCGGGTCAGACTCGCCGGGACAGACACAAACTCTCCCGTCTCGGCCCCGACCCCGGAGGCTCTGATGTAACGGTAGGTGGTATAAACCACAAATAGGACTGGACGAGCACCAGGATTTGCTGAATCCTTATTTCATTTGAATGGGCTTGGTCTCCGTGTCGTTTGCGACGAAGAAGCTGTGAGGCCGAGCGGCAGCCGGAGCAAGGCAAGAGCGAAGCGCCCAGCCCGCCTGTCCACGGAGACCGTCCCTACGGCAATCTTCCGAGACCTGCCTTTTCCACAAAGGGAAAGCGTTTTTCTGTATAATGTTCACACTGAGACTAGTTTCAGACATGAAAATAACTTCTTTAAAAACAAATCGTACAATTATATTTCTTGTTCATTTCAAATAAGGTATATTTGTATCCTCTCGCCACATCACCAGGAATATAAGGCAGATAGGAGAAAAGTAGTGCCCATAAACTCCACTCATGCTTACTGTCCCACAGATGTCCGAGTCTAGCCAGGCTGCAAAAACACCCCGAAACCCGGGCGGCCCTCCCTGTGAGTGTGGGGGACTCCTTGGCTGATTTGAGTATTTATATTCATAGTCACATTACAATTCCTAAAATATCTATTCACAATCAAAGAAATATGATTTCTTTTCACAATCATTTGACCTTAACAGCCATGTTTTTTTAATATTTGAAATTTCTGGAAATATAAGTTGTTTGGACCAGGGCGTTGTAAGAAAATACTGAGGCAATAAGGCTGAGAAAATCCTGGAACTGGAGGCAGTGTATGTGCTCCTTCTTCCGACCTGAAAGGTCAGAGCAGGAGGAACCAAACACATCTGAGAAATTATCTTTAGAGATTATCAGCGGGTGACTAGAAACAAATACATAATGACAGTTCTTTAGCGTACAGGAGTCTTATTTATTTATTTAGAGAATAGTTTACTGATTTTTAGAGAGGAAAGGAGAAGAGAGAAACATCAAAGCAAGAGCATCACATCGACCGCTGCCTCCTGCACGCCCCCTTCAGGGGATCGAGTCTGCACCCGGCATGTGCCCCGACCAGGAATCCAACCAGCCACCTTTAGGTGCACAGGACGCTGCCCAACCAACTGAGCCACCCCGGCAGGGCTGTACATGACTTCTGAAGTGTGTGAAAGGCAAGCCCACTTGCTTGTCCCACACAGGAGACCTATAGGGTGATGGACGCCAAGTCCTGTGAGAGAAGGGGCACATTTAACTCCTTACAGCAGTATCCTCATGGTCAGCATGGCTCCCCCAATGAAAAGAGGCTCAGAATGAGACGCTGGGTAAGCAGCCCGTGTGAGTGACAGGCACCAGAGGCCCAGCACACACACACCTAGGAAGTCATTCTGGGGTGCACCCCTTCCCACACCAGAGCAGGAAGAAAGGCTGTGGGCTGAGCAGAAGCAAATCCAGATCCCCTGTGTCCCAGTGACAATGGTCTCTGCTCCCAGAATCCCTGTGGCTTCCTTCGGACTTTATTCCCAGATCCTCGTCCCTTGCTGTCCGGACTATCTGACGAAGGCCTCTTCTCCTAGACGGGAACATGGTCACTGCCTCCCTGGACTGACCATGGGCAGAAGTATCTGGCAGGGCTTGTCAAAGAGCCTCACAGAGGCCTTCACTCCCCAAGCTCAGTGCCTACGTCCCAACACTGCAGGGGAAGGCAGTAGTCGTGTTTCCTGGCATTCTGGGAAAATAATTGGGGGAAGAAGGAGAGAACTGTAAGGAATGTGTCCCCACCTACTGACTGGCTGTTCCTTCCCAACAGGTTGCACTCCATGAAGAAACACCTTCCTGGGAAGATAGAGGTTTGTGGGTTCGTGAGGGTCAAGGAGGAACTTTCCAAGACTGGCACAGAACATCAGAGAAAAAGGGCTCTGGGAACTGGCACGTGAACTCAAAACAAGCAAAACACCCCACCTCCGTGAGAAGTTTCCAGGACAAAGCCAAGTGAGAGAAATACAGGTCTCTCCTCCCTGCAACCTGCGGCCGGGAGCCCCAGGAAGCGAAGAACGCACCGGGGAGGGTGCTGCAGCCATCGTCCAGAGCCCGTGCTCTCTGCAGCATGCGCAGTGCTCCAGGCTCCTCTGCAGAACTGATCAGCTTCCAAGGAAAAGCTGGGCTTTATTTTCAACTCAGGTCCCAGGGTTTGAATGTGTTACGCAACCTGGGAGACATCTGGCAGTGGGCTAGTGGGCAGCCCAGCTCAGATCTGCACTTGACCTCCTGTCCTCTAGACTCCCGGACAGCTTCGCCGGAAAGGAAAGCAGACACCCTCACGTTTGGTCAGGCTCTGAACATTCCGCCTTTTCCATTGGGTCCCTGAAGACTGAATTCTTCTCTTTCTTCCCAAGGTGACAGGAAGTTCCTATGCAGGCCCGAGGGTCTGGAACAGGACTGGGCCTGTCACTTCAGAGGCAGCTGGTCAGCAGCTCCATGTCACGCAAGGCCATGACCGACCTCCACGGCCAGAGGATGGACCAGGGCGGGTCATGATGTGTGGAAAGAGGACACAGATGACACATGGAGGAAGCACCGGGAACGCTCCAAAATTAGCAGAGTGGGAGCTGCGCAGGGCGGACTGCAGTGACCTCCTCTTAGGGAGAGAAAACAAACTGCGTTGTCTCCAAATCTAGAAAAATCGGTCATTTGCCAATATTGCAGGAAAGTGAAGACAGTGGCATAATGTGGGTCAAAGCAAACAAACTCTACCCATTCTGCACTATTTTAGAAGCTACAGACTGACGTCTCTTAAAAAGGGCTTGAAGTCTCAAATTAGCTTTTCACTGAGATGAAAGGTTAAACCAGCATGGTCCAACAGAAATATAGTGCAAGTTCATACATAGTTTAAATTTTTCTAGTAGCCGTAATGTAAATGAAAAAAGAAACAGGTGGAATTGATTTGAATAACACTGTGATTAACCCGCTCTATGAAATACATTATCATTTCAACACGGAATGGATATAAAATAGCTACACATTCATTTGTCAGACTGGGTTTGGGAATCCGGTGTGTATTTTACATTATTCAGTGACTCCTGCAGATCACCTCAATCCAGAGCAGCTCAACCGCCACACTGGCCAGCACGATGGCAGGACCCCCTGCAGACTAATGCTGGCTCCCTGTCTGACGTTTAAAAACAGCAAATGCAGTCAAGGGACTGCCTCTATGCATGTGCCCTGCTGAAAGCAGGTAATGCTACTGCCTGGGTCACCCACCAGACAAGCCCACTGTTGCTGAGGATCTCCCCTTCCGATCACCACCAACTCTTCTGCGTGGACACACAGGAGAAGCAGACCCACCCTCCCTGGAAGCCCGTTTCTGATCCATTGAGACCCCCATAAAAAAGCAGTCCTGCTTGTTACCTGCTAGTTACTATAGGAGCCACCACAGGGGCACCTGGAACTAATACAAAGTGATAGTGAATGTCGACCGTAATTGAAAAATAAATGAAGGAGTCACTGAATAATGTGAAATGCTGTTTTGTTAAAATGCTCTGTTATTTTGGTTCAAAAGTTCTCCTTTTGCCCTGCCAGCATGGCTCAGTGGTTGAGCATTGGTCGACCTATGAACCAGGAGGTCATGGTTCGATTTCCTGGGTTGCTGGCTTGAACTCCAGTGTGGGGCATGCAGGAGGCAGCTGATCAATGTTTTTTTTCTCATCATTGATGTTTCTATCTCTCTCTCTCCCTTCCTCTCTGAAATCAATAAAAATATACTCAAAAAATAAAAGTGCTCCTTTCCAAAGCCGAGTCCTCGCTTGTCACTGTCGCAGCTGCAGAGCTCTCACTAAGCTCTGCTCGACTCCACAGCCTCTCTCGGGGCCAGCTCCATGCCCTCTCTGTGCAGGGAGCTGGTGGCGGGGGCGGGTGGGGATGGACGGACTGTCCTGAGACACGTTGCAAAGCTATAACGATGGCCCCGTGAACCTCTCAGGGCCTGCATGCCTGACTTTCTGGGATTTCACACGAACAAAATAAAGCCCGCAGTGTGACAACCTGATAAGGAGACCCTGTTTCACATCACCTGCTGAGAACAGAGCCTTCTCTGTGCTCCCCATTTAGAGGGGACACTGGCCTCAAAGAACAACCCCTCCTCCTCCCTAAACTGTATCTTATCACACAGCCGTGGGAAAGGAGGCGCTCGTTCCTTACTTCTGGTGACAGGTGCATTGTCAGTTCCACCTCAGCTCCTGTCGGAGTAAAACGGCCCAGAGATCCGGCGATAATGGCCTGAAGCACGACACGGCGAGTCCTGCCTATGACTCGGCTGCACACAAGTGGGGACAGAGCACCGGGGTCACGCCCACGGGCACCGCCACCCGGGCCGCGGGCCCTACCTTTGTGGTTGAAGATGCCCTCCATCTCCATGCTGCTCCGCGAGTGCGCGATGCACAGCGAGCCGCAGGGCACCAGGCCTTCTGCCGCAGGGGACCGGTCGGTGGTCCGCACCAGGCACCAGTCGGGCTTGTCGTGGGGCCGCTCCAGCACCTCCACGGTCTGGCCTCGGCGGATGGTCAGCTCGGTGCTGTTGCAGGCGGTGAAGTCGTGGATCACCACCGTCAGCTCGCAGCCGCCGGAGAGCTGGGGAGGGAGAGGAGACCGGTCAGCCAGCCGGGACACCGACTCCGTGCAGGCTGTGACCTGCGGGAACTCGGCCTTCCCCCCACCCCTGGGGCAGTCACAGCAGGAACCGCCTGAGGGGTGGCTCTCCTGCTTCATGGCCCTAAGTCTCCCTGGGAACCATGTGACAGCCATTCACTGTGTCTCGTCCTAATGTCTGATCATGGTTTTCTGAGTGTTTCCCTGTAAGAATCTGACCGGATTCACGCGTATCAAACCTTCTTGTGTCTGAGACACTATTATTCTCAGTACATGCCAGATACTGATTTTTTAGCTTCGGCCAAACTAACCCACATTACATCTGAAGGTCACTGAGGGAATTATTGTGACATGTGGTGATAAAATGGGAAATTTGGTGTCTGGGTGCTCTGCATCCTGCTAGCCTGCGGGCTCCCCTACATGTGGTGCCAGGGCGACCGGAAGGAGATGGGGGTCAAGATCCTAAACACAGGGCAGGGCAGCCTTTCTCTCTTCAAAACGCTCTGGACACTCCTAGTGGGCATTCTGGGCCCTCTGCCACCGGCCCCAAACCCTTTGCAGGCCCTCTTCCCACCGCAAGCTTCCATGTGCTCTAGGGGCGCTGGCTCACTTCCCACATGCCACGCATTTTCTTCTGAAATTCCTTCCCTCCTTGTCTCCTCTCACTGAGCTCTCTCGCATTTTCTGTCTGACTCCCAGGCCCTGCGAAGCACAACACACACTCCATCACGACACCCCACCCCAGGACCTCCCATGGGAAGCAGGCGCATGGCGTTCCCATGACTATTCACCTCCTGTGGCCTCTGCCCCATGTCTCCTTTAGACCGTCCGCTCCTTGGAGACAGCTCACATCTAGGCTCACTATCGCCCCTCCCATCGTGACCAGCTCCCATCCTTGGACGGTCCCCTCTGGGTAAGGTTACCAGACGTCCTGCTTTTGGTGGGACAGTCCCAATTTTTAACAATTTGTCCCGCGTCCCACGGCATTTTAAAAAAGCCCCGATTTTTGGAAAGAATGCACGACAAGATAGGGAACGGCGGGAGAACGGGAAGGGAATATACGTTTTTCAGCGGCCAAGCGGTCAATGGCGTCCCACTTTACCAGTGTTAAAATATGGTCACCTTACCTCTGGGCCTTAGCTCAGGCAGCCGGGAGGTCACACCTATCTGTTCACTATTCATCTGTGTGGGCTCCTGAACCCCTCTCCACGCCGATTACTCCCGAGCAGGCACCCTGCTTGCTGTTCCCCCCCCCCTCCAAAACACGCTCTAGGGCATTATTGCCCCACCCCGGCCCAGTCTGCTTCTCTCCAGTGTTCCCTCTGGGTCGCGGTCTCGCCATCAGTCACCGGGCTGAGATCTCACACTTTCCCTCTCCAGATGCCATCAGGACTCCAGGGCGGCTTTCCGCTGCCTCTTTCCTCCGCAGGCCCACACCGCTCACTCACTGGCCCTGCAGTGCCTCCCAGGTGGGCTTCCAGGCGGACCCCAGGCTCGCCTGCCCGGCCAACCCAGCACGGCTGCCAGGTCCCACTTTCACACGTGAGCCTCCCACTCAAACACGCCTCCTTACTCAGGAGCCTCGGCTCACATTCCTAGGCACAGGAGCAGGTTCCCGCCTGGCACAGGTCAGCGGTGTCCCCTCACGCGCCTCCCAGCCCAGCGACCGTGTCCTCCTTGAGAGGGGCCCAGCGTTCACTGCGCCCCCACTACCCCTTCTGCTTGGAGCTTCCCATCAGGCTCTGAGACGTCACTTTTGTATCTACCATCCTTAGTATTGTTTAAATAAGCAAATTATGATTCAGAAATGTGTCACGTCTTGGGTTATATGTGTATCACTCTTCTGTGAACATTCCATGTTTTGTCCGTGGCTGGGAGACTGGGCCTGTGTCTGCCACTGCTGAGCCCCCCGGGGCCAACAACGGCAGGGACAGCATTTGTGCAAGGAAGCAGCCGATGCGTCTCCTAAAGCCTGCCTGGCACAGCGCCCTGCCGCCAGCAAGCAGTCACACGTGTGCGGACGTGGTGGGTGGGTGGAGACCAACCGAGGAACTTGCGTGCATATATGCATAACCCATGGACACAGACTACAGTGCGGTGAAGGCCTGGGGTGGGGGACAGGGGCAGGCTAGAAGGGGTCGAGGGGGAGAGGGAGGGGAGAAGGCACTGCATTTGGAAAACCAAAACAAAGCAGTTTTCCTCTGTGACTTTAGGATCTAAGTCTGCTATGTTTAACCTGAGACCTGCCCGTCTTCCCAAGGATATCAGCACAGAGAAGGCGAAGGACAGGAGAGGAGACGGCTGGGTGGTGGGAGTGGAGCAAGGAATGGGGGGGCCTCCCATGGGGGACATGCTTGTCCAGGGAGGCCACCCGGCACAGTCCACTGGCAGAGCACTGGGAACCGACCCCCGGCTCAGGCTCCCAGCCGGCAGAGTCCTTGGGACCCCGGCCTCGCGGAAGACGACGCCTGCCTGCCCCTGGCCTGCCTCACTCTCTGCATTCCCTTCTGGTTGAACAGCCTGTCTTTCAAGAGCAAGTTTAGATATTTAGAATAAGAAACACGTGTCCATTGGACAACCACAGAAACCAGCGCAAAACAAACTCTTCCTAATAAAGCACAGATCTGCACACAAGGAGTCGTCTTTGCTAGGCCACAAAGGGAGTTTTCCACAAATGTTTAATCGCCTTCTACATGCTGCAAATTGCTCTGTGGGAAAACCACGCAGACCTTACACATTTCTCTGCAAACAACCAAGGACCCCATGGCAGAAGGGAAAGGCGGAGGCCCCGCTGGAGAATTGATTCCTGTAAAAGCCCACGTGCTGCAAGTGGTTAATCCCTGTAGCGAAAAGGAGGAATGTTCCCAGTGCCAGGGGAAGCGTGAGCCTTGACCCCAGATGGATATGGGGTCCCGCTTACCGAGGCCCCACAGGACCCGCACGACCCACGGACCCTGCCTGCCTGTGGTGCCTGTCACCCCGGCCCAGAGCCCCTCAGGCAGGCCTGTCACGCTGTCCTGTCACTGGTCCACCCCCAGCCCTGGGAAAGGCCACATGGAGACAGAGCACCTCATCACCCGTCCGGGCCCGTTTCACTCCGAGTCTTATTAATTTTTCAGAGTGCTCAGAGCCACATGGAGCCATCAGCGGGTGGGGGAAGGGTGGGAAGGGAGAAGGGGGCTGCCCAAGGAAAATTAAGCTAAACCTGATTTCTGGCACTGGTTTTTTAGCCCCTCACAGAGTAATCAAAAACTATTGGAAACATCTGTGTACTTGACAGAGCATGAGAAATAAAAGTCAAGCCTGTGCCGACGAAGAATTGCATACTGAGTTAAAATTCCTTTTCAAAGGCTTTGGGGAACTTATGAACAAAATTTAGTACCAGAAGGCTGTTTCCAAACAGTGCTAAAATCCTCATTAAATATATAAATATCTCCTCAGCTTTACCCCTCAGAACCTATGTGTTTTCCCATAAGAATCCTGCATAAATCTTTAAGGGGAGGATTAAGTGGATGTTTTCTAGTTCAGAGAAAAGACATCTGTGGATTTGTCTCAATGTTCATATTTGAACATTTTAAACTTCTGATTATAAAACCTCTCTTTAAAACCAGGTTTGCAGTTTAAAAAACATTTTTTTTTTTTTTTTTTGTATAAAAGACTTAAAGTAACTCTTTGGAGGATACGAGTTAGAAAAAGGTCAGATAATCTATTCAACATTAAGTTTGGCTGAGGTCTTATTTGCTTTCAATGACATTCCTACCCTCAGTGACCCAACTTCATTTCTATGCTGAGTTGCCATTCCATTTATCTAGTTAAAATTCACTTTTCCTTTCCAACCATGCCTTGTGAAAGTTTTTAAAGTATCTTCTTTACTTCTGTGTATTTTATGGACTTCCGTCATGGGCTCCCAACCACACACATGCATTTAGTTTAGGAATGCAAGTTATGAAAATCTCAATTTCCATGACTCACATTAACTCCTGCGACATTCACACCAGAAGAAAGATTTTGGAAAAAAAAATATCTTTCTGCTTTCACCTTTAAAAAAATAAATGTGGCCCTAGCTGGTTTGGCTCACTAGATAGAGTGTTGGCCTGCGGACTCAAGGGTCCTGGGTTCAATTCCAGTCAAGGGCATGTACCTTGGTTGCAGGCACATCCCCGGTGGGGGCTGTGCAGGAGGCAGCTAATCGATGCTTCTTTCTCATCGATGTTTCTAACTCTCTATCTCTCTCCCTTCCTCTCTGTAAAAAAATCAATAAAATATATTTAAAAAAATAAATGTGGTGACTAAAAAGTACCAAGTAAAACGGCCTTCACTGGATCAGGGACAGCACCAAAGCTCCTCTAGACCCCCGTGTCCCTTTACATGGGCTGCCACGGGGAATGCCAATGACTAGAGCCCAGACTATTTGCAGAATCAAACCAGGGTCCCTTGGCCTGAATTGCCTCCATAATGACTGAAAGTGAACAAGTTGCTGTGTTTCACACAGGATGAAATACTCATCTCTGGCTGCAGGCACACGAGCCTTCAACAATACGCACAAAAGGGAGCTTTGCTTTATGTTTCCTGGAGGAACCAAGTGATGTCACTGCTCTTCCTGAACCCAGTCAATGGCAGGGACTCCAAGAGACTCTTGGAGGGGGCGTTCCTGACCCCACCTGGCCTCAGAGTGCCCCTCCGTGGCGCACTGCCATGAGGCAGCTTGACGTTACAAGGACATGTAGTTCTCAGGAGACAACGGCAAACACCTGGTTGGAATGGCCAAGCTCCTGGAGCTCGGGGCCAGTTCTGCCGGAGGAGGAGGGGCTCTCCGATGGCTGGGGATGAGCCCGCCCTGCAAGTGATCTACTCCAGGAGCCCCAGATCGACTGCAGGTGGGTGTCTGGCCAATTTTCTGAGAGCAATTTAAAAGGAAAGGAGGAATGTGGTCTAATAAAAGCCATTTTCCCTAAAGAACAAAGTGCATCTTACAGCCCAATACAGTCAGTCCTTCAGAAACCTCACCACGGCCTGCGGTTTTGTGGGGGTTTCACACTGTGCAGAAGACGAGAGTGTTGTGTGGTTTGAGGATTAAGGAGACAGCTCCATTACTGGGACCGTTACCAGGGAAAGGCAACCATTGGGGCCAGCACGACACTCCACAGAAAAGAACTGCC
>PVJC01033863.1:0-19131 GCA_004026665.1 Murina feae
TAGGAGCAAGATTTGATTGACACTAGCCATCTCATAACACAATTAGCAATTCTTTAAAGAAATGCTAATTCTAGTCTATTTGGACTACAGTCTAAGTATTTTTCCCTATATACTACCAGTAAGATTGAAAAACATAACCCCACAAAACTAAGGGACTTTCTAGAAAAAGGATCAGGTAAGTATAATAATCATTAGTCATATTTAAACCATTTTAAAGATGTCATTACCTTATACTTTTTCATATCCCCTTTTTTTCACATGATCTATATTAGAAAAAATAGTAAATAAAAATCCTGTGGGCTTTTTAGAATCTGAGTGATTATATTTTATCTTTCAAAAAGTGGGGCCCTGAAGGGTCGGAAGTACGATACAAAGACTTAGGTATATGTTGAAAGAAGTACCTTCAACATTAGTGTAGTATCTTTTAGATGAACCACAGCAATAAATTTCTATCAAGTAGAATCTTCAAAAATAAGTAAAGAGTATATCCTGATCTTTGTTTATAAATATCTGTGTGTTTAATTACTATATGGGGAAACTATTATAATCCAAGAAATGTGATAGAATCTGAATATATTATTGAAAACAAGATAGACCCTGACCTCAAGACTATCACTGTCTAACTGGGTGATAAATACAAAATAAGCAATATGATACCATTCTGATAGAAGCATGAGGGATACAGAAATACATTGGAGATTAGCCTACTATGGATGAATTGTACAGTATCTCAGAACTCATTGTAGATGCAGTGAGGAGACAGGAAGTCCAGTTAGAGCATGAATGTTCTATATTGAGTGTGAGAACTCTCCATGTCCTTGCAGGTAGATGTATTATTTTATCTTCATTGATACAGTCTTCCATTTTATGAATATATCACAATTTAAAGATTGTTTCCATCATTAATGAGCATTTTGGTTTTCATGTCTTGAGATTATTGAGGATAATACTCCTATAAACTTCCTTTAACATGTGTATATTTAATGTACACATGTACACATTTCTATTGAATAAATACATGGAATTGTAACTTCTTTTTATAGATATCTGGACATTCAGCTTAATAAATATATTTTTAAAGTTTTTATAGTATTTATAAGAATGTATACACTAATCTTTAAGATATTAGTTACCCATGCTCTCAAAATAGTTGGTATGATTCGTCTGTTTAATGTTAGCTATCTGAAGGTTGTATATCAGTTGTGAATTTAATTTCTTTCTCCCTAAGTACTAAACATCACATTTTCAATATGCTCACTGGCCTGTAGATATATTCTTTTGTGAAGAAACGGATCTAATTATTATTATTAGGTTAAGTTTTGTTTTCTTATTAATTTTTAGTACCATTTTATAAATGCAGGTTGTCATCCTTAAAGGTTGTTGCAGATATCTTCTCCCATTCCTTGACGTCTTGTTTAAATCAATTTTATTAAAGTACAACATACATACAATAAAAAGCTTGTGTTTTTAAGTATAGCATTCCAATGGCTTTTGTAAAATGTCTATACAAATCCTTAAAACCACAATGAAATCAAGATATATAAAAAAATATTTGTTCTCCTTAATCCCTCATAATAGATTGCTTTGTCTTTTCAAGAATTGCATATAAATAAATTTTATGGTATTTTTTTCTTTATTGTGTATATATGTTTCCTGAAAATACTACTTTAGGATTTATCCATGTTTCATACATGAACTTTTTATTCTTTAGATTGCTACATAGCATTCATGTATAAATATATCACAATGTGTTTACTTATTCCCTATGTTTACTTATACTTCATTCTACTTTTGGTTATTATGAATAAAGTTGCAATTATAAAGTCTTTCTATGGATATATGTAGTTTTTCCTTTTTGGGTAAATCCTTCACAATGGATTTACCATGTCATATAGTAAGTACATTTTTTATTTTATAAGAAATTATAAAATAATACATAAAACTGTATTTCCAAGTGGTTTCATTATTTTATATTTCTATTAGCAATATATAAAAATCTCAATTGCCTTGTTATTCCACACTTGCTCTTGTTAGTACATTTAATTTTGACTCTCTTATGCATGTTTAGTAACATCTTATTGTCATTTTAGTTTTCATTTCCTTAATAACTAATGTTGTTGAGCATTTCTTTTTGTGCACATTTGTCACTCATGCATCTTCCTTTGTGAAGTTTATTCTCAAATCTTTGGCCACTTTTTATTGGACTGTTTTTCTTTTATTAGTAAATTAGAGCCTGTGCATGAAATTTGTGCACTCCGGGGGGATGGTCCTTCAGCCTGGCCTGTGCCCTCTCACAGTCCAGGAGCCCTCAGGGTATATCCAACAGTCGGACATTCTTAGCGTGGCCACGGAAGCTTCTGGCTGAGCAATGCACCACCTGTGGGAGCACACTGACCACCAGGGGGCAGCTCCTGCATTGAGCATCTGCCCCTTGGTGGTCAGTGCACATCATAGTGACCAGCCCTTCCACCATTTGGTCGATTTGCATGTTACCTTTTTATTATACAGGATTGTGTGTCTACATATACATATATACAGATATATATCTTTGTATGTTTTGTTGTAAACATATGATATGCATTTACTAATATGTATATATATTTCATACACATATGTGAAATACATGATCTTTGTCAGACAATATTTTCTAGTATGTATGACTTTTCTAGTACATGACTTTTTCTTTCATATTCTAACACTGTCTTTCAAAAAGATGGAAGGTAGGGGAGGATGGCGGTAAGGGGGAGAGATCAATCAAAGGACTTATATGCAAGCATATAGGCCTAACCAATGGGCACAGACAACAAGCGGATGAGGTCATGTGTGTGGGGGTTGGGGGGTTATGTGGGAATAAGGACACACATGTAATAACTTAATAAAGAATTTTTTAAAAAAGCAGAGTTTTTAATTAGATCTGTGACCTATTCCAAGCTTTCTTGTTGTTGCTGTTGTCTCATTTTTATCCTAATGTATATTTCATGGTAGCAGCACCATTTATAAGACTTAGTTTTCTCTCAATTTGTCTTATGTAACTCTATTTCAATGTGCATTGTTCCTTTCCAATGAATTACATATTTATCCTTATGAAATATCTTTTTTTTCTAATTTCTATTACATTGCTATTCTGATTTGTTCAATTTATCCTAAAGTATTTCATGTTTAAAGATGTTGTAAATGGCAGTTTAAAAACTTCACATTCCAAGTGCTCATTGTTGGTATTCATAAATATAATTTCATGTATATATATATATTGATTATCTATTTTGTGGCTTTGCGAAACTCAGTTATTCAAGTAGTTATATTTTAAATTACTTGGGATTCTACAACTACCTAATTATGCCTTCTATAAGGGAAAACAATTTAACTTCTTTATTTCTAATCACAATGCCATTTTTTTCCATTTGATTAGCTAGGAATATGAGTTATGAAGTAGGTCATCATTTCATAGCTCATTTTAAGAGGAAAGTTTCAAGTGTTTTTCTTTATGTTTGATATTAGCAGAAGTTTTGTTTTGTTTTGTTTTGTTTTGTTTTGTTTTAATTAGGTGTCCTTTATCACACTAAGAGACTTTCCTCTACTTTTACTTTACTGAAAGATTGTTAGCATAAGTGGATGTTGAATTTTGTCAATTTTTTTCCTGGAACTATTCAGAAGAAAATACAGTTTCTCTCTCTTTTTTTTTTTTTTATTTCATTGCTTAAAGTATTACAACAAGTGATCAGTTTCTCTCTTTTACTGTTATTATGGTGAAAAAAATAGACTGATTTAAAATATTAAACCAATCTTGAATTTCTAGTATAAATGTCACCTTCTCATGAGGTATTATACTTGCAATATTATTGCTGAATTTTATTGCTATTTTTAAATATATTTTATTGATTTTAGAGAGTGAGGAATGGAAAGGGATAGAGAGAAACATCGATAAGACACATTGATCGGATGCCTTCTGCACACACACACACACACACACACCCACTGGGGAACCAGCCCATAATGTGGGCATGTTCCCTGACCAGAAATAGAAACCAGGGCCTCTTGGTTCATGGGGTGACATCTAACCACTGAGCAACACCAGGAAGACTATTTGCTATTTTTATTGAAATTTTAATCTATGTTCATAGATGGTTTTGTTAAGAATTCTCTCTCTCTCTCTCTCTCTCTCTCTCTCTCTCTCTCTCTCGTCTTTTTTTGATTTTGATGTTGCAGTAATACTTGCTTTATAAAAGGACATGAGGTGTGCTAATAATTTCTGTGTTCTGAATAAATCTATCCACTATTATTTTAATTATGGTTTCTTTAAAATAAATCTTAATATCCATAGTATGAATTCCACATTATTTTTTATGATCTTCAAATGAGACTTTTAATTTTGGCCCTTCCATTTATATTCATTTTACAATTGCTTTAAATACTCAAAAAAATAAGGTGAGATATGTTCTCTACCCCTGTTGTCTTGAAGAGATTGTGTAAAATTGGTAATGTTTTATGTTTAAATATTTAGTTCTATAAATTTTGCTTTGTTAACTACATGTTCAATTTATTTAATAGTTGTAGCACTATTAGGCTGTCTATCTCTTCTTGGATGAGTTTGTGGACTTTAAAATTTCATCTGTTCCATTTAAGTTGTCCAAATATTTGTGTGAGTTGCTCATAGAATCTTCTTACTGTCCTTTTAATATCTGAGATCTGGGTGATATCTGTCATTTCTGATATTTCTAGTGTATTTTTTCTCCCAGTTTTTTGTCTTGCTTATCAGTCTGGTTATAAGTTCATCAACATTATTGATCATTAAAGAACCAACTTTTGGTTTCACTAACTTTCACTATGGTCTTTTTCTTTCCAATTATTGACTTCTGCTCTTTATCTTTTCTTCCTGCATGTTTTGGATTATTTCACTCTTTTGGAATAGTTTATTTTTAAAGATTATATACTTGAGTGAAATATTTCTTATTTTCTAATATAAACATTTAACATTATTAATGTGTGTTGTTGTCTATGAATTATAATATACAAGTGACCATTTCACATGCCTCTTAGATCGATATTTAACCATTGGATCCACTGAAGGTAGAACATAGAATATATATTACTCTATAAAACCATTTAATCTTCCTCTTTGCATTGTGTTTATTATTTTTATGTACATTGGAAACTCCATCAGATAATGTTAAAATTTTTATCTCAACAATCTATTGAAGGAAAGGATTTGTGTAGAACTGGTATTTTAATTTATTTTTCAATCTTTGGTAAAAACTCTGGTAGAAAAAATAAGTAGAGCAATTTGATAGAATAATAGTACAGACATCTATACCTGGAGTTCTCTTTTCAGGATGATTTAAATATATATTTGTTTACTTTAACAAATATATATGGATATATAGGTTAGATATTTTATTTTGAATTAGCTTTGGTAGATTCAATCTTTTAAATAGCTTATTTTATTTAAGTTACCAAACCTACTTTGCAGAGCTTTCCAAAATATTATATTTGATCGTTTTAATGTCTGTGTAATCTAAAATTGTGTCATATTTCTAATTCCTGATAAATTTTATGTTTTTCCAGATCACTTTCACAATAGTTTTGTCAATGTTATTCATCCTTTCTAAGAAATCAGCTTTTGATTTCATTAATCTCTTATTTTTGTTCTACTTTTCATTGATTTTTGCCTTATGATTTTTTTCTTCTGTTTAGATGCTTCTTTGGCTTTTTTACATGTAGATTGCCTGTAACATTGAAGGTAATAATGAGAAATCGCACAACAATAACAACATTTATCCTGTTGGGACTCACAGAAGACCCACGGCTGCAAGTTCTGATTTTTATCTTCTTATTTCTCACCTATGTGCTGAGCATTACTGGAAATCTGACCATTATCATTCTTACACTCATGGATTCTCATCTTAAAACACCTATGTATTTTTTTCTTCGAAATTTTTCTGTCTTAGAAATCTCATTCACAACAGTCTGTATTCCCAGATTCCTGTACAGTATATCAACTGGGGACAATACTATTACTTATAATGCTTGTGCAAGCCAAATATTCTTTATTGGACTCTTTGGGGCCACAGAATTTTTTCTCCTGGCAGCCATGTCCTACGACCGCTATGTGGCCATCTGTAAACCCCTTCATTACATGACCATCATGAACAACAGAGTCTGTACCATCCTTATCCTCTGCTGCTGGACCTCTGGGTTAATGATCATCAGCACACCGCTCTGTATGGGCCTCCAGCTGGAATTCTGTGACTCCAATGCCATTGATCATTTTGGCTGTGATGCATCTCCCCTTTTTAAGATTTCATGCTCAGATACATGGTTCTTAGAGCAAATGGTTATAATCTGTGCAGTGTTAACATTCATTATTACACTCATGGGTGTCATGCTTTCATACACCTATATTATCAGGACAATTCTAAGATTCCCTTCTGCTCAGCAAAGAAAAAAAGCTTTTTCCACTTGTTCTTCTCACATGATTGTTGTTTCCATTACATATGGCAGCTGTATTTTTATCTACATCAAGCCTTCAGCCAAAGAAGAGGTGGACATCAACAAAGGAGTATCAGTGCTCACTACATCTGTTGCCCCTTTGTTGAACCCCTTCATTTATACCTTGAGGAACAAGCAAGTGAAACAAGCTTTCAATGACACGATTAAAAAAATTGCATTTCCCTTACACAAATAAGAGCACACTGTTTTTGAATAAACAAAAGGAAGTGAAAGATTCATTTCTTAACACTTTTCTGGAAGTCCTAATTAGTTCAGTAAGGTTAACCTTTTCATAATCCTTAAAATATTGATTTGTGAACCTACTTAGAACAAGTAATTTTATTCTGTCTTTAATCTTAATCAAAATTGTTTCTATCAATAAAAGAACATGAGAATTTGTTTCCAGTGACCAAAATCTTCCTTCATCTCTCATTAAGCTTTTCTAATTATTATTCAAGAAGAACTTATATAACATGTTAAATATAGTATTTACATTTCCTGGGGAACTTTTGCTAAACTTCTTTAATTTATACATGTAAATATGCTGAAAGGAACATTTAAAATAAAGGAAGAAATTTTTCACCTCTGTTTTAAGGTATAAGACAAATTTTAAAATAAAAAGAATATCAAGTAAAATAAAATGTATTGTATCCAAAGTAAGAATATAAGTACCATGAATATGGAAACAAATATGATATACTAAAGATATAAGCAAACCAGAATATTTAGAAGATTTACTTAGAAACAAGAAAAATTTACAGCACAGTTCTTAACATGCAAATATTCATACATGTGTATACACATAAAACAAGATTAAAAAATGAAAGAATTTTGCTTACAGCTCTATCAAAATAACTAGTTTGATCCTGTTTTCTGCTTTAAATAATCATAAAACTAAATAAACTATATAAGGAAATTTTTTACAACAAGCAATTCAAAACGGTATCCCTCTGGAAAAAGGAAATTCAGTAAGTGGGTCCATAATTAGCACTAGCTCAGTCCACATTACAAGTTAGCAACTAAGCACAATATGATTGTCTCTCTCAGTTTTATTGGCAGAAATCAGGCCCGCTGAAGTTATTAATATCCTCACCCAGGTCAGGACTATATTGAGCTGGGATCTTGGCAGAAGTTCCCCATGGATGAGTGACTAACTGAACACATGTAGGGCAAATGCAGTCCTAATTTGCCAGTGATTCAGCCGAGATTTCAACAGAAATACTGAGGCCATGCAGTCTGTGGGCTTAAAGTTTGGGCCCACCCCAAGTGAAGGGCACAGGCTTCTAACTAGGAAAGTCACTTGGGAGTACCTTAGGAGCAAGGACCACATTCTAGATCATGAGACAGAAAACTAGGGCCTGAGGGTAAAATTAATCCAACACTGGTTATTACTGTAAATAAAATTTAATTGTAACATGTTTACTCCCACTCACTTATATATTTTCTGTGGTTGATTGTAATGGCAGAGTTGAATAGCTTAACAGGGACCACTGAGTTCAGAAATACAAAAATGTTTACTATCTAGCCTTTTGCAGTAGTTTGCCCATCTCTGATGGAGAATTAACTTTTCCATTTCTACAATTTTGAATCATTTGAGAAGAAATAATGAGAGGAAGGTTGCTATGCAGCTACAGTCTCTTCATCTACCCAACAGTCTTTAGGTAGTAACTCTTAAAGGTGTTTAACACCTTTTCCCTCTGAAATATCCACTTCTTACAAATACTTCAAAAGAAATTTTGAAAGAATGTAAATTTTGGGAAGCTTATCTATTCTGTCTACCTAGGTCTAATTAACATTGAAAGTTGCAACCCATTAGTGTTTTATAATAAATGGGGGGATTCCCTTGCCTCTCTATTTAACAGAAAATTTTGTGCAGCCCATTAAATCTTATAAATGAATGTCACCTCAACCTCCCCTAAAAATAACAAACTTATTCTCAGCTCCCAAAGTTGTACATGTGCAATTCAAAATCAAGCTGCAGGTGAACACTCCCTGTAGCTACTGTTGGGCCATCTGCATGAATTCCCATCATTTGGCTAATCCTTTATGGGCCACAAATTTAAGCCACTGCCCCTGAAGTTTGGATAGTGCCTCTCAAGTGCTATTTGGCTGAAGGATCACAAGCGCAGTCTGTCCTGCACTCACAAAAAAATAGCCTTTCATTTTTGGACACAGCCACCTCAAGCTGAAGAGACTTTCCAAGATAAAAATTATATAACACTAGTTCTTATTGAATTCTGCTGGAAATTTTTAACTGGTTTTTAATGAGAGTATATTTCCTCATTCTTATCTTTATTTTGTCTCATTTTAAAAAATCTTTTTTGCCCCTGATTTTTAAAGTAGATACTGAAAATTTCTGTTTTAAAATAAAATTCAATATGCTATATCTCAAAGTTAGATAATTTATTAATATGATTAAAAGCTGGCATTTGATTTTGTTTCTTTGATAGAATATTAATAATTTTATTGTATATTTTAAGAACCAAAATTTTAAGAACAGCATAAACTAGATTCCTATTTATTTGATTATTGCATCAAAGTATTTGCTTTCTTGTGTAGATAGTAAAATCATGTGAATAATCAAAAAATTCCTTCATATAGACTACTTGAAAACTTTGTTAATCAAAAGGTTCATTTTAACTTTTTTATTTTTCCATAAGTAGGTGTTCAGAATTGATTGTTAATGAGTGAAAAACAATCAATTAGATCTATTTAATGGAAAATTTATACTTGTTACAGAAAAATGCCTGTTCCCTAGTTGGAAATAAATCCAATATTCTCTGAATATAAAGAAGATGACCATGTGTTACAGAAATTAAAGTAGAATTTAGTACAAGTTTATATTAGCAAATGAAGAGCATAACATAAAGATGTTTTTAAAGATTAAAAATCTTAGTTAGCTTTCCTTATATTTACCTCTGGTACTCTAAGATTCACCAAATAATTGAAAACCTGCAAGTAATTCTTAAGTGAAAGAACTCCCCACCATACTACTTAATATAAAGGTAGACATTTATACCTGATAAAATATAAATATTCATAACAACTTTATTAAAACCAAAAATTGGCAACATCTAAGATGTCTTTCCAAAAGTTGAAAGTTGATCAAACTATTACAATCTATACCATGAAACACTACTTGTATTATAAAGAAACAAACCATGTATATTTAAAGGACATTTGGGTTGTCATCAATTGTCGGTTATTAAAAAGTCATATAAAGAAACAAACTATTGATACAGAAAACAATTTGGATGAATCTCCAGGGAATTATGTCAAATGGAAAATGCCAATTCCAAATGTCATATACTCTATGACTTGTTTTTACTTGTTTTAAAGCAAGGGATCCTTGCAGTAATAAAACTTTTTTGTACTTCCATTGTGTAGGTGTCAATATCCTGGCTGTGAAAGTGCACTGTATTCTTATAAGATATTACCATTGGAGAAAAATGTGTAAATCATATATGAATTCTTTCTGCATTATTTCTTATAACAGAATGTGCATTAATAATTATCTCTGTAGTAGATGAAGATGGCTGCTGATCAGACAGCAGGCTGCAAGGTAGTGTGCGAGTGAGAGAACGAAAGGAGAGTGCTTGGATGTGCAAGGAGTGTCTGTATTTGTGAGTGAGGGACAGCTATATTCCACGGGACTGATGGGGACTGGCAGATTGGGGAATCCTGGCAGGCAGCCCTCTATTGCTGCTGAAAACTCTCCCAAATTAGCCACCTGTGCCACACAGACCCTTCTGTGTCATCTTGAAGAGGGGATTAGCTGTGATCTGAAGACCAGCCTTAACTTCAACTGGGGAGACCTTGGATACCTCCCAGAACTCTACAACCTTAATGTCCAGGGACCAGCTGCCTCAGCTGTGAACCCTCAAACACCAGGACTACAGCCTCACCAATTGCAGGCACCTAAAAAGTCTGTCCAAGGGGAGAAAAAGCAGTGCCAAATACACAAATGGACCCTGCAGCTTGTCACAAAGCATAAAGAAGGAACAGCTGAATGGAACAAAACCCACCTGGAATTGGTGAATTAAACACAGCTGATGAAATAATACATGGGTGGAAAGGTCAGATCTCACCTAGAGAAAGTCAACACAGAAGAAAGAGAGCTACATAACCAGACACACTGAGAGAGCGACATAACCAGACACCCTGAGAGGAATGATCATGAGAAGACAAAAACAGAGCCTACATACAAAAAAAAAAGGAGGAATCACTGGAAAAGGAAGTAAATGAAAAAGAGGCAAGAAATATGTGAGAGAAAGAATTCAGAGGAATGGTCATAAGGATGCTGAAAATGTTGGAAGACAAATTCAACAACATGTGTAAGAACCAAGAGAAAATGAAGGAGAACCAAGGAGAAATGAAAAATGACATCACTATAATAAAGAACTCAATAGAAAGCATCAATAGTACACTAGAAGAAGTGGAGGACCACATCAGTGAGCTAGAATACAAGGTACAAAAAAATATCCAAGCAGAACAGCCTCTAGGAAAAACAATAAACAAAACAAAACAAAACCTTAAAAAACAGGAGGAGATCCTAAGGGAACTTTGGGACAACAAGAAAAGAAACACGATCCACATAATAGGGGTACTATAAGGAGAGGAAGCGGAGCAAGGAATAGAAAACCTGTTTGAAGAAATAATGACATAAAACTTACCTGATATTGAAAAGAAAAAACTCACACAAGTCCAAGAAGCTCACAGAGTCCCATAGAAGATGAGCCCCAAAAGACTGACACCATCACACATTATAATTAACAGGCAAACACCAATGACAAGATAAGAATCTTTTAAAAAAATCTTTATTGCTCAGATTATTACAGTTGTTCCTCTTTTTTGCCCCATAGCTCCCCTTCTCCAGTTTCCACCCCACCCTCTGTCCTTGCCCCCCCCCCGTTCTCATCCATAGGTATACGATTATTGTCCAGTCTCTTCCCGCACCCCCAACACCCTTTCCCCCCCAAAATCTGTCAGTCCAATCCCTTTCTATGCCTCTGATTCTATTCTATTCACCAGTTTATTCTGTTCATCAGATTTTTTATTCACTTGATTTTTAGATTCACTTGTTGATAGATATGTATTTGTTGTTCATAATTTTTATCTTTACTTTTTCTTCTTCCTCTTCTCAAAGGATACCTTTCAGCACTTCATATAACACTCATTGGGTGGTGATGAACTCCTTTAGCTTTCTTTTGTCTGTGAAGCTCTTTATCCGACCTTCAATTCTGAATGATAGATTTGCTGGGTAAAGTAATCTTGGTTGTAGGTTCTTGCTATTCATCACTTTGAATATTTCTTGCTACACCCTTCTGGCGTGCAAAGTTTCTGTTGAGAAATCGGCTGGCAGATGTATGGGTGCCCCCTTGTAGGTAACTGACTGCTTTTCTCTTGCTGCTTTTAAGATTCTCTCCTTGTCTTTTGCTCTTGGCATTTTAATTATGATGTGTCTTGATGTGGTCTTCTTTGGATTCCTTTTGTTTGGGGTTCTCTGTGTTTCCTGGACTTGGAAGTCTATTTCTTTTACCAGGTAGGGGAAGTTTTCTGACATTATTTCTTCAAATATGTTTTCAATATCTTGCTCTCTCTCTTCTTCTGGCACCCCTGTAATTATGATGTTGGTGTACTTGAAGTTGTCCCAGAGGCTCCTTACACTGTCTTCATATTTTTGGGTTCTTTTTTCTCTTTGCTTATCCATTTGGGTATTTTTTGCTTCTTCGTATTTCAATTCTTTGACTTGATTCTTGCGTTCCTTTAATCTGTTGCTGGATCTCTGTATAATATTCTTTATTTTAGTCAGTGTATGCTTAATTTCTAGTTGGTCCTTTTTCATATCCTCAAGGGTCTCATTAGATTTATTGAAGGTCTCACTAAATTTATTGGTGGTTTCTAGAAAACTCTTGAAAAACTGTAAAAGCGTGGTTTTGAACTCTATATCCAGTTCTTTGCTTTCCACCATTTCTGTCATTTGTGATCTGTTTCTTTGTCTCCGCATTTTGGCTGCTTCCCTGGGTTGATAGAGTGGCTTTCTGTGTTAGGTGATCACTGAGAGGAAATGACCTCCAAGCCACTTGGTTATGCGAATCAGCTGTGTCTACAGTGGTAGAACTTCTGTGCTGAAGACACACTTATGGGACAAGAGTTGTTTCAGTGTGTCCTTTGTGAATCTGAGGAGTTGTATTTAGGATTGTACCATTCAGACCCCTGGGTACGCTGGCACTTGTATCTCCAAGGAGGTGCTATTTTTAGCTTCTGCCTGGGGTTTCCTAGCCTTTAAATGCAAAAGCCTCTGTGTGCAGCTCGGGTGGGGTGGGGTCTCAGGGAATCTACAGGTCACAGCAACCAGCTATGGCCATTTCTGAGCCTTGCCCTAAGAGGCACCATGTCTCAAGCCACTCTGGAGCTTCTCCTGGTGCCTGACGGTGCCAGACAGTCCAGTTCCTCCCTGTATGGTTTTGAGTCCCCAGAAACCCGCCTGGAACTGGAGTTCAGAGCTGTTGGGAGCTTGTGCTTCCCTCCAGTACAAAATGCTGCCAGCCCTTTCTGCAAGTCCCTTCGCGCGCACACCTCTGTACCTCTGCACTTTATTTCCGCACCTCCTCTGAGTCTCAGTCTGTTTCTAGTTGTAGAATTTCCACTCAGCCAGCCTTCCTGTGGGTCTGGGTGGTGTCTGTTTTTTCTTTTCATTGTTGTTTTAAAATTGTTGTGCATGGCTGCAATTCCGGTGTTCACCTATGCCACCATCTTGGTTTCTCCTCTTCCGTCTTGAGTCTTTGTTTTATTCCTCCATTTATTGAACAAACAATTATCAAAAATCAAGATAAGAATCTTAAAGGCTGCTACAGAGAGACATAAAATTACCTACAAAGAATGACCCATCAGACTATTGACTGATTTCTCAACAAAAACACACCAGGCCAGAAAGGAATGGAATTAAATATAAGAAATTATGAAAAGTAAGGTTCTGAATCCAAGATTACTGTACCTAGCAAGGCTATCATTCAAAATTGAGTGTGAAATCAGGAGCTTCACAGACAAAAAAAGGACAAAGGAAGTTTATTACCACCAAACCAGCAATGCAAGAAATGCTAAAGGGTCTGCTGTAAAAAAGACAAATAAGAAAGGAAGAAGAAACAAAGGCATGAAGAATAAAAATAATGACAAACAAGTACCTACCAATTATAACTTTAAATGTAAGTGGATTAAGTACCCCAATCCAAGGACATAGGGTAGCCAATTGGATAAGAAAACATGACCCATATATCTGCTGTCTATAGGAGACCCACCTCAGAACAAAGGACTAATATAGACTGATGGTGAAGGGATAGAAAAATTATATTTAGGCAAATGGAAATGAAAAAAAAAAGCTGGGCTAGCATCTAATCTGACAAATTAGACCTCAAAATGAAGGCCATAACAAAAGATAAGGAAGGCCACTTCATAATACTAAAGGGAGTATTTCAACAAGAAGATAAAATTCTGGCAAATATATATGCATCCAATATAGGAGCATCCAAATACATAAAAAACTTCTGGAGGATATCAAGGGAGAGACTTACAGCAATGCAGTCACATTAGGAGACTTTCATACCCCAATAACACCACTGGACATATCCTCTAAACAAAACAATCAGCAAAGAAACATCAATTCTAAATGACTCACTCAATCAGATGAAATTAATTGACATCTTCAGAACATTGCACCCCAAAGCCACAGAATATATATTCTCAAATACACATGAGTCATTTTCAAAGACTGTGGGAGCCCCTTACACGTCCAGTGTGATTCAGGGTTCCTGTTCAGGGTTTGAGTTCTGAAGAAGGCCACACACAAAATGAAGAGTGACTAGAAGAGAATCAATTTGGAAACTGGGGGACCAGGCTTCCTCTAGTGGGTCAGACTGCCCACTGGTGCCTGGGTCTCACCAGCATTTTATTGAGTCTCTGAAAAAACAACCATATCCTTAGGCAGGAAATTCAGACAACAAACAGGCAGAAAGAATTTACATGTAAGTAGCAGGTAGGGATTTGCTTTAACTAACAATGTTTCAACTTAATGGGTGCATAGCTCTGACCTTTCAGAGCAACCAAGGTTGGTGAAAACAATCATTTTTCAGCAAAAGACAGACTCATATTGGGACACATGCAAAGTCTCTTTAAATTCAAGAAGATAGAAATCATATCAAGCATCTTCTCAGATCACAGAGGCATAAAATTAGAAATCAACTACAATAAAAAAATCAAAGACCTGGAGGCTAAATAGCATGTTATTAAACAATTATTGGTTTACCAAAGAGATTAAATAATAAATAAAAAACATAATGGCTATAAATGACAATTAAAACACAACAATCCAAAATCTATGGGACACAGTGAAAGCAGTCTTGAGAGGGAAGTTCATAGCTCTACAGGCCTACCTCAAAAAAACAAAAATGGTAATAGATTATCTAACCCTACAACTCAAAGAGTTATAAAGAAAGTAACAAGAAAAACTTAGCAAAAGTAGAAGTAAATAATAAAGATCAGAGCAGAAATAAATGACATAGAAACAAATAAAGATTTTAAAAGGCTGGTTCTTTGAAAGGATAACAAGATTGATGAACCTCTAGTCAGGCTCACTGAGGAACAAAGAGAGGATCCAAATAAACAAAATCAGAAATGAAAAAGGTGAAGTAACAACCAATCCCACAGAAATACAAACTATTATGAAAAAATACTATGAACAACTCTTCTCCAAAAAAAAAAAAAAAAATAGACAACATAGACCAATGGGCATATTATTAGAAAAATACAAGCTCCCAAAATTCAATCAGGAAGAATAAAAAATCCTGACTGGGTTGGCAACTACCAAAGTAATTGAAGCAGTAATAAAAAATCTTCCAGCAAACAAAAACTCTGGTCCGGTTGGTTTCACAGGGAAGTTCTATCAAGCATTCAAAGAACTAAAACCTATTCTCCTCAGACTATTCCAAAATGTTCAAGCGAAAGGCACATTTCAAAGCTCTTTCTATGAAGCCAGCATTACCCTACTCCCAAAACCATATAAAGACACCACAAAAAAAGAGAACTACAAGGCAATATGCCTAATGAACATGGATGCTAAAATCCTCAACAAAATTCTAGCAAATCAGATTGAGCATTACATTATAAAGATCATACACGATGACCAAGCGGGATTTATTCCGGGGATGCAAGGATGGTACAATATCCACAAATCAATAAATGTGATACATCATGTAAACAAAATGAGAGAGATAATAATCACATAATGATATCAATTGATGCAGAAAAAGCATTTAACAAAATCAAATACCCTTTCCTGATTAAAACTCTCAGAAATGTGGGAATAGAGGGACCATAATAAAAGCTTTATATGACAATCCTACAGCCAACACCATACTCAATGGGAAAAAATTGAAACTAATTTGCCCTAAGAACAGGAACAAGACAGGAACATCCACTTTTACCACTTCTGTTCAGTATAGTACAAGAAGTGCTAGCCAATACAATCAGACAAGAAGAAGAAATAAAAGGCAACCAAATTGGAAAAGAAGAAGTAAAACTGTCCTTATTTGCAGATGACATGATACTATACATACTATACACAGAAAACCCCAAAAGACTCCATCAAAAAACTACAAGACCTAATAAATGAATTTGGCAATGTAGCAGGATACAAAATTAACACCAGAAAGCTATGTCGTTTTTCTACACCAATAATGAACTCACAGAAAGAGAAAAAAACAAACTTAAAAAAAAACATTTATCATTGCACAATAAAAATTAAGAAACCTAGAAATAAACTTAACTTAGGATGTAAAAGACCTACACTCAGAAAACTACAGGACATTGAAAAAAGAGATAGAGGAAGACATAAACAAATGGAAGACCATGCCATATTCATGGATTGATAGAATCAACAACATTAAAATGTTCATACTACCCAAAGCAATCTACAGATTCAATGCAATCCCCATTAAAATACCAATGGAATATTTCAAAAATCTAGAATAAACTCTCCAAAATTTCTTCTGGAATAATAAAAGATTTCTAATAGCTGCAGCAATCCTGAGAAAGAAGAACAAAGTTGGAGGGATCATCACAATACCAGATATCAAGCTATATTACCAAGCCATTACAAGAACAGACAAATAGACCAATGGAATAGAACACAGAAACAAGAAATTGACTTAAGCCATTATGCTCAAGTAATATTTAACAAAAGAGGCAAGTGGATAAAATGGAGTCAAGGCAGACTCTTCAATAAATGGTGCTGGGAAATTTGGTCAGATACATGCAAAAAAAAGAAACTAGATCACCAATTTACACCATACACAAAAACGAACTCAAAATGGCTGCATGACTTAAATGTAAGACAGGAAACCATAAAAATCCTACAGGACACCATTGGCAGCAAAATATCTGACACATGTCTTAGCAATGTCTTTACAGACACAGCTCCTAAGGCAATGGAGACTAAGAAGAAAAATAAATAAATAGGACTACATCAAATTAAAAGATTCTGCACAGCAAAAGAAACTATCAACAAAACAACAAGAGAGCCCACTGCATGGGAGAAAATATTTGCCAATTATATTTCAGATAAGGGTTTAATCTTCAAAATTTACAGAGAACTCATACAACTTAACAAAAGGAAGATAAACAATCCAATAAAAAAAATGGGTGAAGGACCTAAATAGACACCTATTGAAAAAGGACATACAGAAGGCCTTGGTACATGAAAACAGGCTCAAAGCCACTAATAATCAGAGAGGTGAAAATCAAAACAGCAATGAGATACCATCTCACACCTGTCACAATGGCTATCACCAACAAATCAACAAAGGACAAGTGCTGACTAAAATGAGAAAAAAAGGAAACTTTCCACACTGCTGGTGGGAATGCAGACTAGTGCAGCCACTGTGAAAGACAGTATGAAGTTTCCTCAAAAAGTTAAAAATGGAACTCCCATTTGACCCAGTAATCCTACTTCTAGGACTATATCCCAAGAAATCAGAAGTACCAATCAGAAAGGAAATATGCACCCCTATGTTGATAGCAGCACAATTCATCATAGCTAAGATTTGGAAACAGCCTAAGTGCCCATCAGCAGATGAGTGGATTAGAAAACTGTGGTACATCAACACAATAGAATACTATCTAATCTAATAAAAGAGTAATATGCAAATTAACCATCACTTTGAGACACCCAAGCCATGTCCGCCAGCCAAGCCACACCCCCAGCCAATCAAAGTGGCTGTATGCAAATTAACCCAGCCAAGATGGCGGCCAGCAGTCACAGAGGTAGAGCAAACAGAAGGCTTCCATTGCACCAGCTATGGAATTGAAACTGGCTACCTAGGCCAGCCACGCCTCTGCTCAAGGCAACAATGTTTCAATTATAGAAGCCACAGAGCTGAAGCAAACAGGAGGCTTCATTGCCTGACTAGGCCTCCACTCAAAGCAACAAAGTTTCAATTATAGAAGATAAATAAACCCCAGAAATCTGATTTTAGCCAGCCTCGCTGGGACTTTTTGTCAATGGGAGCTGTGGGCAGCCTGAAAATGGCCCTCAGCCCCTTACCCAGGCTGCCCACACCCTCATGGGTTGAGGGTACCCACTGGGGGGCTTGGCAAACCTGCAAACAGGCCTTAGCCCCTCACCCAGACTGGCCAGGCTGGCCAGGAATGCCAGCAGGTGGACATCCCTGGAGGGGTCCCAGACTGTGAGAGGGCACAGGCCAGGATGAGGGATCCCCCCGAGTGCACAAATTTTTGTGCACCGGGCCCCTAGTGCTGCTATAAAAAAGAAGGAGCTTTTACCATTTGCAACAGCATGGATGGAACTGGAGAACATTATGCTAAGTGAAATAAGATAGTCAGAGAAAGATAATTATCACATGATCTCACTCATATGTGGGATATAATGGTCAACATAGTTTGATGAATAAGAATAGATCCATAGACAAATGGGAGGGAGATATGCAGGCGGTTAGAGAACAATGAAAGGACTTGTATGCATGCATATTAGCATAACCATGGACACAGACACTGTTGTAATGGAGGCTTGCCCGGGTGGGAATGGCTCAGGGCAGGTGATCAATTTGGGGTAAAAAGGGGACATATAAAACTTTAGACAATAAAAGAAAATACCACTTTAATAAGGAAAAATAAACTAAAAGACACTGGAACATACATTTTTCAAACAAAAAAGAGAGATAATATGTGTCTACCTGAAAAAACAGATTGTATAAGGAAGATATAATTACTAATTTAGATTTAAAAATAGGATGGTAGATAAAGATAGAGACATATACTGTAAAACTATGATGAACAATGTATAACAGTTATTAAAGATAACTAGGGGCCCGGTGCACAAAAATTTGTGCACTCGGGGTGCAGGGAGTCCCTCAGCCCGGCCTGTGCCCTCTCATAGTCTGGGACCCCTCAGTGGATGTCCTATGATGGCTCCAGTCTGCCAGGCGCCTTCTGTGTGTGTGTGTGTGTGTGTGTGTGTGTGTGTGTGTCACCACTGGGGACCTGCCCCCAGCCGCATCTGAGGCTCGGAGCAGTCCTCCTGTGTGTGTCTACCTGCTGGGGGCCTGCCCCTAGGCACACCGTGGAGGCTTGGAG